>JARYGA010019302.1:0-44452 GCA_030545235.1 Helianthus tuberosus
ATTAATTTTGTCAAAACAATACGGTTTTGCTGCCACCGTTGAAATCAACTGCGGATACCGTCAAGCTTTCAACCCGAATCCTTGACAATCTGATGATTACAGGCCTCCTAATCGATGATGAAAAGATGAACCGCTCTGATACCAATTGTTGGAAATCAGACCTTCTTCAATATAATAAACAAAAGATTTTACACTGAAAAATACTTTGATTAAAATTGAAGGTACATAAACCCTAAACATATAACCCCTATTTATACTAAACAACCTTGATGCCCAAGAAACATACCTAGACTAGAATTAGGAAACCTAAATAATAATAAAATAAAGTTACCATAAATAATTAATCTTCCACCAAAAATAAATTAAACCACTTAGCACCCTCCAACTTTTGAGTTATGACAATATTAGTCCCAACATCACCAACTATTATATTAAAAAAAATATGACAATTGACAAACATGTGATGAAAGGTATATACGATGTCTTATTATACGAGGTACTCATGAGACAAACATTAATCTCTATTAATAAAAGAAGTGAAATGAACAGTGTTCCGAATACATGGTTTAAATTGATTGGGCCTTTTTGGGCGGTGGCGGCCTCATCACCAAAGGGACACGTGTGGCTTCATCTGCAGGGGCGGTGTAAATGCCTGTAAAACACCGCCCAACTTTGACACACTCTCACTTTCTAGAATCCAGATGAGAGGGCTTTTTAGAGAGAGAAAAGGCTGTTCACTTTCTCTTACCGGTGATTTTCCGGTCTTCCATGACGGCAGCGGATCTGTGTAACAAAAAGGGTGGTCACCTGCTGTTACCGGTGATTTTCCGGCCGTCAAAACGATTCTGGTCGCCGTGGGGAGGATAATAGTGATGGTGTTTCCATCAGGAATCACGAACGGCGAATCCCCAATCCTCCTGAACGCGGCCATAGCCAGATCTACATCAACGGTGAAACGAGGTCAGTTTTTAGGTTAAAGTTCAATATAGCAAGGGTTTTGAATTGTTATTACGTTGTTCTTAATTTGTTGCTAAATAAGGTCAGGGATATGAGTGACTGATGTATGAGGTGTTATGTTTTGTTGTTTGAACTTTTTTGAGAGAGATGATATATGGTGAGTGAGATTTGTAGATTGTTAAGGTGCATCAGGGTGGAGACGCTGTGAATGTGTACTTTTTTCGGTTGATGGGGTTTCAGGTCATAAATTGCATCTTAATGATGTTGTGAAGCAAAGGGAGCAGCTTCAACATTTTTATACACAAAAGCCCAAAGTTTCTGTATTTTTTTATAATGGAATACTGATTTTTAACATACATTCTATTCATATTCTGATGCTTTCTGTTCTAGACATTTTTAGGTTCATCGCCGGTTGATAGCATGTGATTTTATAGATGTTTTTCTGTGTTATACTTACGGTTTTAAGTAGTGTACTAATTTGAAGGATTAATCAGTTGTTAATTAGTTATATTCTAATGCGGTGTTTAACGCATCACGCTTAAGAAATTAGTATGGTGCACGTTCATTTTATATATCTAATGAATGTGTAGGGTTGGTTGCGGTGATACGAGATGGTGTTGGCGGTGGTGGATTTTCAGAATCCGCTTCTTGGAGAAACAAGTTGCGGGACGTTGTTGCACCAGTTGCAAGTGATATACTTTTTCTAAGACCGTTGTAGTTTTTTTGTTATTAAGTTTGTGGTCGGGGTAATGAAGTTATTGAAATTTTGTGTACTTTTGCAGAAATTTGGGAGGAGGTCGGTGAAAGTGATGAGGAAAGAGATAAGATGCTTCTTCAGATAGAGCAAGAATGTGTAGACGCATAGAAGAGGAAAGTGGACCAAGCCACTTGTCTAGGGCACATCTTCTTCAGGCGCTTGCAGATGCTAAACTTGAACTATCCACTTTGCTTGCATCACCTGTAGAAATAAATGTTTGCTGGGATTGTAAGTAATATGCTACTTATGTTTTGTAGAATGAAATTTGGGTGCTTATTTGTTTCTTATGTTATGATATGCAGCCTGAGAAGACTTCGGGAACCATCAAAGAACAAGTTGCTGCTATTACACCGGATTTGGAACAGTTCTGAAAGAAGAAAGTTGAACGGATAAAGGAGATATCGGATGTGCAGAAATACATAAAATATGTGGAGAAAATGTAGGGAGTAATGCGGGAAATCAAGCTGTTAATGTTGATGTGTCTGATTTATCCATGAAGAAGTTGGATGAGTTCCATGATCATCTGCAAGAACTTTGGGAAGAAAAGGTAAAAACTCAACTCACTCTCTAACGAGGACTATTACAAGATAGGTGATTTTGACTTTTGTTTGACCTTTGAGTTTACAGAGTGATCAAAAAAATATGTGGAGAAAGGTTTTTGTATGACGCCTGTTTGGATTAATGTGAACGTGGCATGTGGTCGTGGACAAAACGATGCAACTAGATATAATTTCGTTCAAGATTAGGATTTTAGGTATTTGATGCCGCGTCATTGGCATATTAACTGCACTAACTTAGGATTTTTAAATGTTTCATTTATAGATTAGTTTGCATAACATATTTTCTGTATAAAAGCATGATGTAATCTGTTGGAAGATCCGATCTTATGCAGGCGCAATACCGAACTCTTGGATCAACCGAGCTCATTGTCACTCATGTGTTAAACCCAGATACGAAACCATAAGACGCTGTAGCAACTGCACCGCCAGCAACCACGGCAGCAAAAAGGAGTCCTAGAGCCCACATATATCAAGCATTTTCGGCAAAATGACCAAGGTAATTCACACTCAACTTAGCGCAAGTGACCTATCAAATTTACACTCTGCATTCATGGTTATTGAAATAATTGATTTAGTAGGGGAAGAGAGGCACATTAGTAAAATTAACATGGTGGGGTATGTTTAACACAAACCAAAGAAATTGGGAATGCTTTTGAATTAATGTGGCTGGGTTCTTTTCAGCATCAGTGTCATTTCTGTTGGGTATGCTTTTATTGTTATTTCTTCACGGGTCAAGAACTTGAAGAACGGGTCATTTCTGGTGACTTAACTATGAATTCATTCTAGCACTTCTTTAAATGCTGCTAATTGTATATTTTTATTCCTTTTTTTGGTACAAGAAAATTCATCCACTTTTTCTAAACTGATAAATTGCAAATAATTTGGAAATAGATCATGAACGCTCTTTTGGTTTCTTTAACATCCGTTCTGCAAGCCGTTTTGGAAGACCAAATTTAAAATGGACCGAGGTCTGTACCCTTTTTTCATACTTGCTAATATATTAACATATTTGCTCCTTTTGCACTTATTTATGCTTTAATCATATGATTATATGTTAGGTTCAGAATTGCTTCCCTTATACCAAGCCCTCTCACTGAATGCCAAAGAATAACTTTAGTGTTTACCCCACGGAAATGAGTCAAGGTGAGAAACATTGAACATACCCAGCTTGGAGAATACTGGGCCAATCCATAACATCCGGTATGAGCCACATGCTCTCGCTACTCACCGACGATACACCTCCCCCGGCCACAGCGGCACAGCCGCCACCGCTCCTGCTTTCAATTCTTGTGTTGATAATTTAGTAGATGGATCTGAATGAGGAGTTAATTTATGATGAATGGAGTAATTAGATAATGTGGTGTTTAAATTTATTTTAATTGCAGGAGTTGTGTTTGAATACTAGGAAGACTACACTTGTATGAAAATCAATAGGATAACCCAAGAAGAAGCATGCAACAACTCAAGGTTTCAACTTGGACGTCAGGTTGTAAACATAACAAGCAAGTTAAATGATTTGGGCATAGGCAAGGTAGGGGGTGTTTCATAAAGGAGTTGCTAACAATTTATAAGCTATTGTATTTGTAACAATTTATAAGTTATTGTATTTATAACAATTTATAAGTTATTGTATTTGTAACAATTTAATTCAATAGATTTGTAAAATACATATATTTTTTGAATTTTACAAGTGTCTATACCAACAGTCCGCCACAAATCACGATGACCCGAATCGAAACCCCGCTTATTCCAGGCGCAACGCGCCGGGTTGATAACGCTAGTTGAGGTTGAAACGTGTATTCAAGGTCCCAAAATTATGAAAAGCAAGCAACCACCAACTATTATGTTAAAGAAACTTCTTCTTTATAAAATATCACTTAAAATATAAATATATAATATTCAATAAGAAAGTAAACATATACTTTTCTTCATTCATTTTAATTTCTTTATTTCAACCTAATTTTATTTATTCCTTAATAATGCACAATCTATATGTATATCTATACCTATATACTATATAATAAAAGAAAATGTTGCGTGACACTTATCACAATTTCGGTCTATGTATTTCTTTGGTTTTTCACCTCTCTCTTCTACTCAATTATGGATAATTATTATTTAAATATTAATAGTTATTAATTTAATATGAAATTACTTTTGGGTTTCCTAGATAAACTTATTTTTTTACTTGAAAACTTATGTTTAAGTCTTCAAATATCATGAGATTCAAAATTATGGTTGTTAAAATATAATAAAAAAAGAACAACATGATAATATTTTTTTTGTGAGTGATTTCTATAAAAATTTAATTATTTAATATGGTTAGATTGTTTGAATGGTAAAAATATGCCAAATAAAAAAATCAGATGATTATTAAGAAATCCAAACTTTAATTCTTAATTTTCTATAGAGTAAACTGCCATTTTGGTCCCTGTGGTTTGGACACGTTTGTCATTTTAGTCCAAATCTCAAACTTTTTAAATCTGGGTCCCTGTGGTGTCACTTTTATTGCCATTTCAGTTCAAAAGTTAAATTTGGCCAGATTCCCCAACTAAAATACTGATATTTTGTCTTTATCCTCAGGGGTATTTTAGTCATTGTAGATTTATTATAACTCAATATAGATTAAAAATAATAAAACCCAAAAATCTTTGACCCTATTTAAAGCACTCATCTCCCTCATTTCACCCAACTTCACCTGTTCAAAATCCCCAATCCAAACCCTAATCAGCCACCTGCATCACCGTAATCAGCCACCACCTCCACCTGTTGTGTCTTCTTCACCGTCATCGAGCGTTTTTAGATCTGCAACGAATCTGGTGGTCAGTGATGAACGAAGCTAGAGAGAGGGAGATGAAGATTTGTGCGATTAACAAATCAGATCTGATTTTAGAGATGGTGGTCGATGGTGACAGTCACAGGTGGTAGTGCGATGAAGATAATGGTCGGTGGTGGTGGAGCATTCGCCGGAAATCTACTTTCCACCGTCGCTGCTTAACCGACTATACCTTCCAACCCAACTAAATCTGTGCAAAAAAAACAGTGCTTCCTGAATTGTTGAATGATGTCTTTGAAATATTTGCAGGCATGAAGCTGAGCTTGTTGCAGCTGCCAGCCAGCCTCTTCCAGATGATGACATGACGATGATGCTTTTGAATAGATATAAAATGTGAAAGAGTTTGTGGGAAGTTTATAGATGGTTGATGGCAGATCAGGGAATGGTGGGGTGAACGGCGGTGGTGTTGGATGGTGGTTAAGGTGATAGGGTAGTGGTGGTTATGTGTTTGGATGGAGGTAAAGGTTGGTTAGGAGTGGTGGTGGGCGGAGGTTTAGAAGGTGTTTGCGGCAGAGGTGGAAGGTGGCGATACAAAGTGGTGGGAGGATGTTGGGTAACAGAATGCGGAGTTGTATGGTGGAGATGGAGAGTGATGGGTGATCGGAGTTGGGTTTGTTTGTTGGAGATGTTGACGATGGTGGGTGGTCGGAGTTGAGTTTGTTTGTTGGATATGTTTACGGTGGTGGTGAAGGATGGGGAACATGTGTAGGTTTGGGTGGAGGCAGAAGTGAGTTGATCATAACAAGTGTGGCTTTAAATAGGGTGAAAGATTTTTGGGTTTTATTATTTTTAATCAATATTGAGTTATAATAAATCTACAATGACTAAAATACCCCTGGGGATAAAGACAAAATATCAGGATTTTAGTTGGAGAATCTGGCCAAATTTAACTTTTGGACTAAAATGGCAATAAAAGTGAAACCACAGGGACCCAGATTTAAAAAGTTTGAGATTTGGAATAAAATGACAAAAGTGCCCAAACCACAGGGACCAAAATAACAGTTTACTCTTTTCTATATGTATTGATATTTTTGTATATTTATAATTGCAATTTAAGTTAACTGTGTTAAAAGGATATCTAACGGAGTAAGTACAACTTTAATTGAACTAAAATCTATCAATTACATAAAAGAGTAATACATAGTTGAAAAGAATGTTTTAAAAATTAACTTAATATAATTAATAAATGTTACGTCAAAGTTTGTTTTTTATCAAGATATATCTTAGACGTTTTATGTGTTAATAAATGACATTACATTTTATTTAAACCGTATAATACACTGTTTTGTTTAACCCGTGCAATACACAATTTTTTAAAGACATATTTTTTATTATTAAGTATATAACATTACATTTATCTGCCTGGTTATAATACATAGTTTCCTTATTTATTCTTGTAATTACATGATTATAGTGGCATAGGCTTTTAAATCTTTTCCTTACATATGTTTTTTTCTCTACTTAATACCTATCTTATGCATGTGTCGAGTGTTTAATGGTATATTATATCTCTCATTCTGATGTTAGAGGAACTAGTGTGATTCTCCCTGCGCGATGCGGCAGGTATTCGATTTGTATCGGTCCGCTAGGCGGTGGGAACTCGGTCGGTATTGGTTGGGTTCCTTTAGTATCAATTCAATTCATTGGGTTTTCGATCAGTATCTATTCAGTGTGTTACGGTACCGACAAAGGGTATAGCAACCGAAAGATATATATATCAACATGTGTTTTATATCCATAAAAAAACTATTAAAAATGAATATCGGTTCATGTACCAATGTTATATCGTTACACCGTTTGTGTCTCCACAACACATGGAGTTTCTTCGTCACCACCACTCTTTACTTAAATCACCTTTGTCGACTCACCACCACTTTACCCCTATAAACTTAACGCTTTAAGTTATATTAGATGTATATTTGGTTCCAAAATCTAATTACTTTTGTAGAGTTTAAAAATAATAATTTAAGTATATATAATAAAAATCATAGAAATCAATTAAGTAATAAAATAATTAAATAATTAAAAGTATTAATAATATTATAAATATAGTTGAGTACTGTTCATGAGAAGTTGGTTTTAATATGTATAATGTTCAATACAAAACCCATTTTTAAGTATACAACTGGGAGGCCATTTTTAAGTATACAACTGGGAGAACTGTATAGGCACTTACACAAGGGTCGTTCTTACGTTTTTGAAGACCCTAGGCGAACTATAAAGTGGGGGCCCTAATTTCGCCGATAAACTCTCCTCCAATCCCGATGCCATGGGTGATTACCCTTACTTTTTTCCTCTATTGATAGCCGATAGACAATAAATTGAAAACAGATTACGATGGAAGTGGGAACGATGATTACGGCTGTATTTAGGGGCTTTAGGCCGCTAAATAATGATGATTAGGTCGATGGTGGTTGTGTTGCAATAGCTGGAAATCAAGGCAAAATGGGCTTTGAAACTTGGCCTTATTTTGCTAATCAATATTTATTTTGGACTCCTTCAATGAAAAACCTGTTTAGTTTTGAAATAAACGGATTTATTTGACCCTAATACATATGCTATATACAAAAACTTTCTAAATAGTTGGAGGCCCTAATTTATTAGCGGCCCTAGGCCCGTACCTAGGTTGCCAAGCCTATGAAGCCGGCCCTGACTTACACCAATTGTTTTAGATGTAATACATAAGACAGTTCTACATGGTGTTGTCTTTAATGCACTATGTTCAAATGCTATTAACAATACATATGCTATTAAGATGTACTTGTTGAAGCTTCAGCTTTCAAACATTAAATTTGTCATGATTTTTAGAGGACTCCATTTACATGTTGGGTTAAAACATGTATGGTCCAATTGGGTTAGTCTGAAACACTTGTTTTACTCTTGTTACTTGCAATGCTCCCACCACTATGATGATCATAATCCTCATCTAAAAGGTTTATACCCAATCACACTTTCAGCCCTCGTTTGAAAAAAAAACGTACAATCAAGTCCATGTTGTTGTCGATTGCAAGCGACAACCACATGAACTTGATTATTTGTTATGGGGGCTGAAAGTGTGATTAGGTGTAAACCCCATGGACTGAAATTGTACTTTACTCTAAGACCATCCGTAATGGGGCTTTATATCGCGCTGTAATGGTGTATAGCGTCCCATAGCACCCGGCTACACCATTGCTGCTAGCACTATGGGGTCTGAATTTTGAATCCTCGCGAAAATTATCACGCCTTACCCCTTACTCCCCCACTCACACACATACATTTATATACATATGTATGTATAATTGAAGGGGTTATATAACCCCCTTATCACTACCTCCTTTTGTGATATAAAGCCCCATAAAACCACATCTTGTACTTTTCGCCACTTGTCGTATAACGCCTCCTAAAGGGCTTTATGACTCTACACATGGCCTAAGACCATGTGTAGTGGGAGGGGGAAGACCATTGGGCATTTTGCGTCATGTGACAGTACAGTAGCATGTGAGCATTGTGGGACATTATGTTAAAGAGTAAATTTGCAACTGTTTGTAAAGTAACATGTTTTTAGTTATGCATACTGCTAATTGTTGCTTTTCACATATTTTGCAGATTCCATTAGGCAAAAGATGGAAACAGGCTAAAGCAGGGGCATACTTACAATCTGAGATGGGTGGGTGGGTGCACCCCTTTGAGCTTTTTTTCAATGTAGTATACGCGTTAAAATTTCGAACACTGCCCATAAAATTTTGTAATTCCACCCCTTAAACTTTTGAACCAACTAGACAAAACACTAAAGTGAAAACGCCTACATTTTCTTGTCATTTTATCTGGTGAACTCTGCTTTGCAACTAGAAAAAAATGAAAGAGAGGGAAGGAGATGAAGAGAATAAAATTTTTGATTTCTTGATAATCTGCTTTTCTCTCATAAGGAAGAGTGAGGAACTAATATGGTGCATTGAGAAAAATTTATATTTAATAGAATTAAAATTAAAATCATCTAAACTGATATTAATGTTTAAAAGAAATTTCCCTTGTATTAGTTATCAAAATCTACTCCCTCACATATTTACTATTACTTTTTACGTTCTTTTTATTGGTTCATTTAGCATATAGTGGAAATGCTACATGGCTTAATTAAATTAATCCCATACATAAAATTGACCCCTCATCTATTAACATATTGTTTACTAGTTTAAGAACCCGTAAATTTCGCGGGTTGGTAAAACAAAATTTCTTCATTAATACCGTTGACATTAATATTATGATTTTATATACGGTAAAAGATAACCGAATAGATTAGATTTCGACGACAAATTAAAATACATGAATAAGTAATGATCACAATTCGTTGAAAATCTCTTTATAAACAACATTAGTTGTTTTTATCTGTAGGTTTGCCGTTGTTGTCAAGTATTAGTAGTTTGACTCCATCTCGTGTTTTACCCTTGATAAAACAACATACAATTGACCATGAGCGAAGACAGGTTGTTTCAGTTACAAACCAACTCTAGAAAGTGATTGCCCTTGAGTTTTGTTGATTGACATTGCGAAACACACAGCCAGTGGAAATTGTCTCCTTTGAAAAGCAAAAAGAATCTTTTTATCAGAAGGGATCAAATTAATTCTAGGTATATATGTGCGACTGCCAATATTTGTTCCAGATATTATCTCTGCATCTTTACACAGTTGTACATCTTTCTTACCTGTAGCCTTGTACCATTGCACAAACTATTCTGATGGTCAATGTTTCGTAATAGCATTACTGGAACACCAACTTTAAGCGCTAACATTGTTAACATAAACTTTGAAAGGATATAAACATTCCATTACTTACGTAAATATTAAGCTACTAATACAAACTTTTAATATTAGGCTATGGGGTGTGGATGGAGCCCCATAGGGCTTTATAGGTGCCACATAGGATCCACATAGGATTCACTGTGCTATAGCGCCCCTCTTTAACATGGAGGGTGTGGTGATGGAGCCCCTTAGGGGCGCTATAGAGAAAGAAAACACGTGGGTCCTAGCTGAAAACCCCTTTCTCTCTCGCCATCACTCGTTACCATGTTAGCGGGGCTTCAATGGCGCCCCCGCTATAGCGCCCAGGGTGTGGGAAAAAGTTGAGGGGGCGCTATAGGTGCTTATGTGGCCATGGGATGGCGCCTCACACCCTCCAGCCTAATATCACCAACTGTTTAACCCGATGTTGAATAGCCCAAATTAGTCAATGTATACGCTACGATATACATAGCCCATACCTAGCCAGCTAGTTGTACATTAATGTTGATTAAAGGAACATGCCATTTATTACTATATATCGATTTAAATAATTTCTAAATATTTCATAATTTTTAATTTATACTTATAGTCTTTCACCAAAGATATTCAGTATGCATTTAATTGCTTATCAAAACAATATATACATTTTGTATAATATCATCAATTTAATTTTTCTAACATACTACTATGTTGGTTACTTAAGTAAACATCAATTCACCTAAATATTTATAGCATTTCACCCTTAATCTTTTGCTTTAAAAGCATTATTAGATACATGATAATCCAATTATTTATTTTAGACAATCTTGAGCTCAAAGGAGCCATTCTTGAAAGCGCATTTGCTTTTGAGTTTACCAGTCGACTCAACTGGGCGAATATAACGGTAAAGTGTAAGCATCCGTGCATCCTGACCCATCATCAAGAAGTGTGTCACACCCCAACCAATGGCGGAAACATCGGGATGAGACGAAGTGTGAAGATTGCTAGAGACATCATAACGCTATTTGTGACAATATTTAATAAACCGATTTCATTTCATAATTCATTTGTCTACATTACAGGGAAATCAAATAACATCAAGTTCAAGGGAAATACAATACAACATAATCAAAATTGATACAACGATTAAACCTAAACGTCTATATGTGTATCTAGGCATCAACGCTACTTCATTTCATAGCATCATCATCCTCAACCTGTAACATGTTTAAAATAAAGTTCAATGCAAAAGCAAAGGCGAGTATACAAGTTTAAGCATAAGTATAAGTATAAAAGTTTAAAACAAATCCACATGGCAACTTTGTTTATACAAGATCTAACATGGCATGCAATATTTCTAGCCAATCCTCTGTTTACGCAAGAAAGTTTAATTAATTCAACATGACCCAAGTATAAAGGGGGCGGTGCGTTACTCCTATAGCGCTATACATGTCAAATGGAGGCTCGTGAAAGCTAATGACTAAAACATATTACATAAGTATAGTCCACATAAGCATCAAGTATCATAACATAGCATTCATGTATAAGGATTGTTTTGTGCATTGCATAAAGAATAAGTTTAAGTGTAGTTTTAATAAGGTAACATGTTACACCCCAAAAGTGGTAAACATAAAAAAGGGGGTTGCGAGTATACTCACGATATTGCATATGCTTTCCGATTATCCAATTGTTGACGAGTAGAGATTTAGAGTCCGAATGTATAAGGGTTAAAGTTCAAGTAGGCTTAGAGTTGAGATTCGGAATAAAACAACATGAAAGTATTATATCAACATAATCGTCTTCAACACATAACACTTGTATGACACTTGGTAACCACGAGGGTTATAATAATGTTTTCATGAGTTGAACACTCATAAGAATCATAACAAGGTTTAGGTCCTAGATGATGTCCTACTACTTTGACAAATGAACATGAATTCAACATCAAAGGTTCGAATGTACATAGATATTATTTAGGTTAGGTAGTATATATTAATAAGTCCTTAGTACATGTATTTCAAGCATGAGGTAGAAGATTATATCTTCATTTAGGTACCTCAAAAAGTGTCATAGAAGTCATGTAGGAGGTAGGAAGAGCAAGCTTCCATTTAGGCACCTCGTATGCGTTCACCACTACACTTGTTGTAAGGACAAACAAGAAGGGTCACGAACTATGATTAGTACAATAATATAAACAACCTAACTAAAGAGAAATCATCAAATCATGTGAGGATTGTATGTTTGGACAACCCAAGTTGTTCCATAATCACTCTACATCAAGAACTAAGCTTGAACATGACTTGTGGGTGAAATACCCTAAACAAAACAGAAAATTATGAGGTTTAATCCTCTGATTTCAAGTGTCTCAACCATGTTTTTAAGCTTAACCAACCATAAGAGAGGTTGTAAGCATTAGGATATAGGTGTGAGATGTGTTAGACACAACTATGTTAAGTTTAAACAAGCTTTTGAATAACTTAAAACAAAACAGAAAGTTTTGGTCTTTTTTAGGGCAATTCCAAACATGATTTTTCCAGGGAAAAACCAAGGAATCAAACCCAAGAACATAACAAAGCAATAGAAGAAAGAATCAAGTGATTTGGAGTGAAAACAAGCAAGTTACACTCACTTTTGTTAAGATGTATGAATCTGTCCAAGAACTCTGATTTGCAATAGATTGAGAGTGAATTTGTGGAGTGTAATGAGTTGTGAAAGTGTAAAATGGGTTGGAGAGGGTGTGTATTTATATTGGAAGAGATTAGAGATGATTGGAGGTGTTTAGAGGTGGATTAAAGGGGATTGGGTGATATTAGAACTTGGGATTTCGTGCATAACAGCTGAGAAAACACAATCTGTCGAAACAAGGGCCTCGCGTGACGCGAGGAGGCTTGGCGTCACGCGGCGCCTCACTTCTGATAAGTTTCATTTTGTTGCACTTTAGTCCCTGAAGTTTATGTTTGATACACTTAGGTGCATTTTTGATAGTTTAGGGACTTGTTTGGACATAAAGGCATAGTATAAGGCATAATCAAGCATGAGGAACATAATCAAGGTATAATTAAGCGTATGAAGGTCGCATTCAAGTATCGTTTATGATCGAAACACGTTTTATGCATAAGTTTCATGTATTTGAAATTTTAGCACATAGTTTCCAAGAATTACGAATAAGCATCAATTGTTCCACGAAATTGAATGTATGAGCATATATATAGTATGTATAACATGTAATTAACAAAATACGAGTTTTACTCATGATCCAAGTCTCGGATTTTACAACGGTTACAAAGAAAGGACGATTACAAGAACACAAGGTTTCCAAAAATAGAAATACTAGCAAAACTTTCTATAAATGGAAAGTACAAAAGAGTCGGGCGTTACAGTCTCCCCTCCTTTAGGAATATTCGTCCCGAAATTTATTCAAGATGAAGACTTGAAAGGGTTTTGGTAAAAAGTGATTATTTAAAACTAAGACTTGGAAATTGTGAAACGTTTTGAAAAGCACGAAATCTTGGGAGAATAGTCATAATAGGTTTGTAAATTGATTTGTTTGGCTAAAATGGTTTTGGGGCATAAGCATGGGTGAACGTGTTTAGGTAAAACGATTTTGAATAGCTAAATTTGGAGTTGTTTTACAAATGTATTGTACTTACGTAGGAGGTCTTTATATGATGGTTTGAAATCAATAAAAGTGAGGTAGGTTGCATAGGAAGTTTCAAAGGTAGTATAAAACCACATATTCATAAAGATTGCTTTTCGAGTGGAACGAGAAAATTTGGTAAAATAAAGTATCAACGTCCTACTAAATACGTTTATACAAGAATAAAGAATAGAAAGACAGCTTTAAAGGTAATGAGATGAGTTAGGATTCAAATGTTTGAACAAGCTTGATTGTGAACGAGGTTGGGATGAAAGAAATGGATAATGAAGAATAATACGAGTATAGAAGTGGACGATTGACTCTTAAAGAATGCAAGTATAAGAATAGCATAAGTGTTGGATAGATGAACGTAGTGTGTTAAGGATGAAGTCTCGTCGTGGATAATCGGATATAATGCGTTTGTGAGTTGTCTAAAGTTGTATTAGGTCTAAATAGGTCTGTAAAACATTGAATTTCTCATGACACGTTTTACGAAAGTTTGGTAACGTGGTGAAAACACTTATATACAGGAAGTACCAGCGGCGTATCCACCATGTTTTGACCACATTACGTCCGTTTCGTATTCGGTGTCATGTTACGTTTCATGTCTTACCATACACAGTAGTACACTCTATGGTTCTCATACGCCTATCACTATAATCCTGTGTGCACCCGTGATTATATTGATCGTCGCATGATCCGCATAGCTTGTACTATTTGTGTATGAATTTGGGTAGGTATACTTTAAAAATAGGAATGTGTGCGTATAAGAATAAAGTATGTAAGCAAGTCCATGCTTAAGTATGTATAGGACCCACGTAAGCGAATCACTCGGATTACGCTCGCGTATGGGTACGAATGTATGGATCATGAGTATGAACGAAAGTATGAGCATAAGTATAAGTTTAAGTATGAATAAGCACGCAAGTATGGGTATTAACATAACACGTACGAGTAGTACGTGTATACGTATAAGCATGCAACGTATGAGTATAAGTAAAAACACGAAACATATGAGTATAGAAAAAAAAAATATACATGAAACGTATGAGTACAAGTACGAATACGATTATAAGTATAAACATAAAATGTATTGTTATGAATATGAGTGTGAGTGTGAGTACGAATACTAATGATTGCGTATATAGTATTAATTGAAACATAACAAAAGTTAAGCAAGTAAAAGTGCTCAAGAGGTTGAGTATGTAAGTACGAACGATATAAATGAAAGTGTCGCAATGCGACGACTAAAACGTGTATGACGATATGCATGTATAGTTGTTTAAACGAAACATTGAGTTCAACGATCAAAATTAGATTGGGTTTGGTTTGAAAGGTAGAATATAGTTTTCATATGTAAGAGGATATAAAGTACTCATTGGTTAAGCATAATGTATTTTGTAATGAATGGAAATGCTACTTTTGTTTTAAAAGAGTTTACGTATATTGAAGGTTATCGGTCTTCATGAAGTTCTTTTGCCCACGTGTTTTGAGATTTGATTGACGACTTACGCGGTGTGGAAAAGTTTTCGAAAATAATAAGTTCGCTTCATTTGCACCTAAACAAGAAATTTTGAATTTTGGAGGTTCTTGTGAAAACGTCGACCCTAAAAATTTATCAAATGATTTGTTGTTGTTGAAAATAGTCTTAGGTAAAACGATCTTATAATATTTATAAGATCTTATATGTAATTGAGAAAGGTTGGTTTGGTTTCAATTAAGAATGGAAGTCTCTAGAATGACGATATAATGCGAGCATATTTTAGTGATTAAGTTGAATATGAAGTTCATGGGCAAGAGATTTTTTGTTCCGATTAAATTGATAGGTAGCATTTCGTAAGGTTTGGAAATTTGTGTAGTAAAACGTTTAAGACAAGTTTAAGAATCTCGTGTATGTGAGTTGAGTGAAAATAAATTGTGGGATAGAAAGTACGCTTGATGAAACAATCTATTTTGTATACGTATACGTATGTATTTTGAATAATGATAAATAATTTAGGTATAAAACATGATCGGGTTTGCATAATAAGATATTTGGAAGAGACGTTTTGGTAACGATCACCTAGGCAAGGGAATCACCCCTAACTCGATGGTGAGGTCGTTTTTAAGAAAAAGGGAGTGGAGTTAATCGTCAAGGTAAGGAAATCACTCCTATCTCGATGATATGTCTCCATTTGTCGTTATAAGGAATATGAATTTAAATTATATGAAAACATGCATATGTATAAATGTGTGAAAAGGATTTAATATGTTGGGTGTGTGTGGGGAGAAATACCGAAAGTAAATTCGTATTTGAAAGATTGCATCGTATAGAACAAATAATATAACATATGTTCGATTTAAATTTGGGATGGTTCCAAAACGGAACGTTGACTAACCAAAGTGGTCGAAAAGTCCTTTGAATTTGAGGAGCATGCTTTGGCCTAATAGGTGAATTACTCTCGCCGACAAGTCGGTTAACGGTATTTACCTTTCCGGTTACTACATGTCCCTAATTCATTTGAAATTCCGAGACTTGGCGGGATTAATGAAAATCAAGGAGTGGAACTAGTCGTCAAGGTGCGGGTCTCACCCCTAACTTGGCGATTTAGTATCCTAAGTGTGGCTGGTACTCGTCGGGTCAAAATTTAATTTCAACACTTTGACGAGGGTCCACTAGAATTCAAAATTTGAATTTCTCCATCAAGGTGAGGATTTCACTCCTAACTTGGTGGTGAATTTCGTGTGAGAAAAGAAAAGTAGAAGGATTGAGAGTCATTCACCAAATTGTGGGTTTCACGCCTATTTTGGTGAAGTCGTCTCGTTTGTATATTATGAGTGTTGTCGGATTTAGAATAATCGAGTAAAATGCGTGAGGGAAGTGTATGTCGAAGGAAATACACAAACAAGTATAAACACATAAGAAAGCATATCAAGAATAGTACTTAAATAATGAAATGATAAAACAAGTATAAAACATAGAGAAATATGTCAAGAATAACACATAAAGAATCGATCAATGAAACAAGTATTAACACATAATTAAACAAGCATTAATGCGTAAGAATAACATGTCAAGTATTACACATGAGTAACATACATGTCTAAGAGAGCATAAATAAGAAACAAATAAAGTATCATGTAGTAGTCCAAGCAAAACATACGAATAAGGCTCTAAACTATAGACTAGGTAAAACCATGGCAATTCTACCTAATTCTCTATTGTTATGGCTCAGATACCAATCTGTCACACCCCAACCAATGGCGGAAACATCGGGATGAGACGAAGTGTGAAGATTGCTAGAGACATCATAACGCTATTTGTGACAATATTTAATAAACCGATTTCATTTCATAATTCATTTGTCTACATTACAGGGAAATCAAATAACATCAAGTTCAAGGGAAATACAATACAACATAATCAAAATTGATACAACGATTAAACCTAAACGTCTATATGTGTATCTAGGCATCAACGCTACTTCATTTCATAGCATCATCATCCTCAACCTGTAACATGTTTAAAATAAAGTTCAATGCAAAAGCAAAGGCGAGTATACAAGTTTAAGCATAAGTATAAGTATAAAAGTTTAAAACAAATCCACATGGCAACTTTGTTTATACAAGATCTAACATGGCATGCAATATTTCTAGCCAATCCTCTGTTTACGCAAGAAAGTTTAATTAATTCAACATGACCCAAGTATAAAGGGGGCGGTGCGTTACTCCTATAGCGCTATACATGTCAAATGGAGGCTCGTGAAAGCTAATGACTAAAACATATTACATAAGTATAGTCCACATAAGCATCAAGTATCATAACATAGCATTCATGTATAAGGATTGTTTTGTGCATTGCATAAAGAATAAGTTTAAGTGTAGTTTTAATAAGGTAACATGTTACACCCCAAAAGTGGTAAACATAAAAAAGGGGGTTGCGAGTATACTCACGATATTGCATATGCTTTCCGATTATCCAATTGTTGACGAGTAGAGATTTAGAGTCCGAATGTATAAGGGTTAAAGTTCAAGTAGGCTTAGAGTCGAGATTCGGAATAAAACAACATGAAAGTATTATATCAACATAATCGTCTTCAACACATAACACTTGTATGACACTTGGTAACCACGAGGGTTATAATAATGTTTTCATGAGTTGAACACTCATAAGAATCATAACAAGGTTTAGGTCCTAGATGATGTCCTACTACTTTGACAAATGAACATGAATTCAACATCAAAGGTTCGAATGTACATAGATATTATTTAGGTTAGGTAGTATATATTAATAAGTCCTTAGTACATGTATTTCAAGCATGAGGTAGAAGATTATATCTTCATTTAGGTACCTCAAAAAGTGTCATAGAAGTCATGTAGGAGGTAGGAAGAGCAAGCTTCCATTTAGGCACCTCGTATGCGTTCACCACTACACTTGTTGTAAGGACAAACAAGGAAGGTCACGAACTATGATTAGTACAATAATATAAACAACCTAACTAAAGAGAAATCATCAAATCATGTGAGGATTGTATATTTGGACAACCCAAGTTGTTCCATAATCACTCTACATCAAGAACTAAGCTTGAACATGACTTGTGGGTGAAATACCCTAAACAAAACAGAAAATTATGAGGTTTAATCCTCTGATTTCAAGTGTCTCAACCTTGTTTTTAAGCTTAACCAACCATAAGAGAGGTTGTAAGCATTAGGACATAGGTGTGAGATGTGTTAGACACAACTATGTTAAGTTTAAACAAGCTTTTGAATAACTTAAAACAAAACAGAAAGTTTTGGTCTTTCTTAGGGCAATTCCAAACATGATTTTTCCAGGGAAAAACCAAGGAATCAAACCCAAGAACATAACAAAGCAATAGAAGAAAGAATCAAGTGATTTGGAGTGAAAACAAGCAAGTTACACTCACTTTTGTTAAGATGTATGAATCTGTCCAAGAACTCAGATTTGCAACAGATTGAGAGTGAATTTGTGGAGTGTAATGAGTTGTGAAAGTGTAAAATGGGTTGGAGAGGGTGTGTATTTATAGTGGAAGAGATTAGAGATGATTGGAGGTGTTTAGAGGTGGATTAAAGGGGATTGGGTGAGATTAGAACTTGGGATTTCGTGCATAACAGCTGAGAAAACACAATCTGTCGAAACAAGGGCCTCGCGTGACGCGAGGAGGGTTGGCGTCACGCGGCGCCTCACTTCTGATAAGTTTCATTTTGTTGCACTTTAGTCCCTGAAGTTTATGTTTGATACACTTAGGTGCATTTTTGATAGTTTAGGGACTTGTTTGGACATAAAGGCATAGTATAAGGCATAATCAAGCATGAGGAACATAATCAAGGTATAATTAAGCCTATGAAGGTCGCATTCAAGTATCGTTTATGATCAAAACACGTTTTATGCATAAGTTTCATGTATTTGAAATTTTAGCACATAGTTTCCAAGAATTACGAATAAGCATCAATTGTTCCACGAAATTGAATGTATGAGTATATATATAGTATGTATAACATGTAATTAACAAAATACGAGTTTTACTCATGATCCAAGTCTCGGATTTTACAACGGTTACAAAGAAAGGACGATTACAAGAACACAAGGTTTCCAAAAATAGAAATACTAGCAAAACTTTCTATAAATGGAAAGTACAAAAGAGCCGGGCGTTACAAAGTGCAACCAGTTCCATTGTAGTCATCAGATGCTTCAATTTCATAGAACAATACAAAAAACTTTCAGGCCAGTTTGACGGTTCGGGTCGGGTCAAAAGGCACAATGATATACACACGCGTGCACACGCATATATATAGGTATATAAATTTAATATCACTTCCTAAATATATATAAGCGTGTGCTACATGGGCTACACAATGTAAATTATATAATTTACACTGAAAAGTAACCGTTCAATCCATTTGGCTCATTCCTATTTAAGCTTCTTATTTGTTTGACTAGACGTATTTATAAGTAAAGGGGTCAAAATTACAAATGTTTGTATTTTGTCTCAAACTAACGTAGCTTGTTTTTTTTCAAAATCTGCTACTTAATATCCTTAAGCTCATGCATTGTATCCTCATATGTAGTGGCACAAATGTTGGTCACTTCTTGGAACCGTGCCAAAGCCAGCAAATACCAAATGAGAAACTGTAACACCTCGAAAATTTATATCCAATAATGTATCGACACGTGTCATAAGCTTTAAACACGTAAAAGATTACTTTAGAGGGACTAAAGTTGACAAACAAAGAAAGTATGTGAATAAAAGGATTCAAAATGACAACAAAGGATAAATATGCCTTACAATAACCCTACACGATGTTTATACCCTTAAACGAATAAATTATGGATCATACGGAGCTAATTGTGGAGGAATGTGAGAGATTGCAAACTACAGGGGTTAAACGTGTCAACATGTTTAAAGTATACCTCTGAGTGACCTTTTAGCAAACCCGAAGCTTTGTAACGATTAATTATGCCTACGAGAATAAGTGATAAAAATTTCACAAGTTTTCTATTAAGTATGAGAAAGTTATGACGATATTCGTATACGAGGGGTTAAAAGCGTCAACGAGGCAAGACTTGTGTTTTCGGTTATCATTGAACGAAACCGGACCTAATGATGTTTGGTTTTATCTCATGGATCATGGAAATATAAATTTCAAGGGTTAAAAGTGCCTAAAATGGAGGAAACTACGCATTAGAAAGTTCAGGGGGTGAAAGTGTCACATTTGGAAACATGTTGTTGATCCCCCTACATGCTGGCGTAGCGCCAGCACTTGTGCACATGTCCGTGGCACTACGCGACGGACTACCAGTGACAGCAAACCTGTTTAAACGTGTCAGTCTGCATGTTTACGCGATTCAGCGAGTTTGCCACCCTTTATCTGCATGTTACACGTCCCTTAACACCTATTATCACCTATGGAGTAGCCCTAACACTTGTGTCCACCTCCTTGCACTTCCTTGGCTATATATAGAGCCCTTGGTTGCATTTGTGAACTCACACTTTGAGCATATCACTTGGAAAGCTTCCAAACTCTTGCTCTGAAGACTTCTGGAGCTCTCTGGTCAGCAACCAAAGTTTCTTAGGCTTCCTAATCGTGCTTAGGACTCTTGTAAGTGTCCTTAACCCTTTCTAATTCAGTTTAGCTTAGTTTATTAGCTTAAAGTCAAACCGTCGTAATTAGAGTTTGACTTCGTGATTAGATAATATTTGTCCAGTCAAATCACGAATTGAAAGTAGCTTTGAGTTGGTAATTATGTAGGTAATAAACCCTTAAAAGGGCACCCTCTGATTCCAACTCTAACTAGGTCAATTGTCGGGTCAAAGTTAATTTTAAAAAGTCAACAGAAAGCTAATTTTTGCATAAACACATAATTAACGATGTAGAAGCTATGAAACCTGTTTTATCACTCATATAACTTGGTAATCAATGTAAGAACATGTCTAGGCATGTTCAACCCGACAATTTTCTGTTTAAACTCGGTTCGGAACCGAAAGTCGCAAAAGTAGACTTTTGCTTTGACTTTCAGTTTTGACCCATTAGAGCATGTTTTAGAATTGCCTTAGAGCCCTATTAGGAACAGGTTATTGATTAGTGTAACCCTCTGAGGTTATACAACTTGGTTCATTAGTTATCCGATTCATATGCAAGTTTCCGTTATATGCCTAAATGTTGACCAATATGCCATTTTGACCTTAAAACAAGAATTTTGAAAATATGAGAGGACAATAATCTTTATTACTGATTTATAAATAAACTTGTCCCTAAAATTTGACATCATTTTGAGGTCTAAATTAGGAGTTATGCTCATTAGCGTAATTAGAAAGCTTTTTATTAAATAAACGGCGTAATTAGCATATAGCCTATCTAAACCCGATTTTTTATACCAAACTTTTTACCCACTGATGTAATATAATATTTTGGGATTTTTGAAAATTTTTATTTAATTTTAGGCTGAGCATAACATAAAGTTTTATGCATGATTCGGTAATTGCCGGTTTTGCCCTTTTGGGCTATAAAATGAGTTTTAGAAATTATTTTGATACCAAACCTTTTTCTACTGATTTAATATAATAAATAAAACATTTTGAGCCTTCTGGAATAATAAAAATATCAGCTTTCCTTTAAAAACCCGGAAATAGCTCAAAATCGTCTTTTTAAGCGTTTTTAACGCATAATATGTATTAAAACTATTTTGAACATATAAGGTGTGATGCCTACTGATATTTTTAGTAAATTTTGATATATTAACAGTAAATTTTGAGTCTGATGAACTATGTTTCCTTTTTATTTGATCCGCCTGTGGATCTGTTTCAACTCTTTTGTGATACTTTGATATTACAATTTATTCGGTTGAAATAATATCTATCTTTTGCTTCCGCTGTGCATTTAAATTTGTGTTGTTTGACTATGATGATATCAACTACGTCACGATACTCCCCACCGGGCCCACCGGTAATACGTGGAAATATCGGGGTGTGACAGAAACATTGAGATAACAAAAACTTTCCATTATCCAATAGTCATCTAAATATTAGTAGTTTGACTCCATATCGTGTTTTACCCTTGATAAAGCAACCTGACTTCATTGAGAATAGTTGAGACGAAAGGATGAACTCTGATAAGAACAAATAAATCTTCTGCAATATTTAGTACTCATTTCTATTTTTCACTGATGAGAACTATCGGATATTTACCTGATCCCGCCCTTCGGTACTCTAGTCAATGTCATCCCCTGTATACATGTTAATCAAAATAGAAAGAAACAAAGTAATAATCAGTTATAAAAATTACATATATAAAGATGGGCTCAACCTTCTAAGGGTCTAAAGATCACTTGTTATGAGGGAAAGCATCAAAACCGAAAATATCGTAGTCAAGCCTTATAAACTTAGAAGCGCTAATAATTTTCTAGGACACTAAATTTGCATAAGTTTTAAATTTGGAAAGCAAAACTTTGACCCGTCTTTTTTATCCAATAATACTTTTTAATAGAAAAACAATGAGTTCATTATGATAACACACACAATGTCAGCCCTTATAGCAGCTCTATGAGCTATAAAAAATGTAGGTTTCTTCCAATATTAGTGTATTAAGGACAGCTTGAACCACCCGAAACAATCAACGAACTTGCTATGCAGCACGGTTGATGTTTCATAGCGGGTCGGGTCAATTTCAATTTTCAAACCATCAAACCCTAGTTCCTAACTTCCTATCATATTAACAAACAAAAAAAACATTAAAGTTCAAACCATCCCTACTTCTATTTCTCTTAATCATTAAATAAAAGAACAAAAAAACTTATCTAAAACATACATTGGTCTTTAATTAGAAGAATCCGACGAAAAAAAGTGGTTCAACCCCTTTCCTCTTGAGAAATCGCGGCATAATTCCCTGCTCATTATTCCTTCCTAATCCTATCACATACAAAATAAACACGGATCTTCAAGTGTTCAACCATAGCCCATGTTCCTTAATTTTCAGTTTAAAAATTTGAATTTCAAGCCAAAATCAACAAAACCACCCAACTAAAGACTAGAACAACCAACAATCATATAATCAACAAAACCACCCAACTAAAGATTAGAACAACCCAAAAATACATAAAACATATAAAATTTTAAACCTTTTTAACAAATATATATTGGGTAGGGTTCTAGAGTGAACACTAGGTTGAGAGTGAACTGTGTGAATTAATTTGGGCAATTGGATTACATCATCTAAATATTTTTAAACAATGGCAAGATTGTAATTATAATGTTGTAACCTCCATTTAAATTAATTGATAGAATGATATTTGTGTCTTTTGTAAATTGCATTTATTAAACAATATAATCAAAATCCCTAAAATCGCGCTAGTTTCCGTACATACAAGATATACAGCTGTTTGTGTATACACATATGTACAGTCTCGCTAGTATTTGTTTATACAAGATACACAGATTTTAGTTTATACACATGTGTACAATCTCGCTAACTATCAGTTTATACAAGATACACAACTGTTAGTTTATACACATGTGTATAGTCTCGCTAACTATCAGGTTGTATAAGATAAACAACTGTTAGTTTATACACATGTGTACAGTCTTTTATACATCTGTGTATTATATTAAAAAATGGTTACATATGCGTATATTAACATCATATAGTATATTATGCATGCGCACAAGTAAATTCATATAAAAATTATGAAATTAATGAAAACGAAACATATCACATGTATGCAAAAATAAATAACTTCATCACATATTCAAAAAAAGAGTTAATGCCAAAAAATAATTACAATTTCAATCTCAGAGAAAACTTTCAATATTTATTGAAAATAATAAAAAGTTAAAAATAATATATTACGATATCTATATATGGATAAAAAAAAGAAAAACAATATTAAAGTAAAAATTAAAACAAAATCTATGTATAAAGAAATGATAGAGAAATAATTAAAAATGAGAGAGAGAGAGAGAGAGTTAAGAGAGGAGAAAATTAAGTGATTTTAATTAAACATATTTGGCTAATGTCAATCTTACCCTTTTAATCTAAAAAATGATCAAGGATCAAGATTAGCTCACACAGTTCACTCTCAAGAAGTTGTTCACTCTTGAACCTAATCATATATATATATATATATATATATATATATATATATATATATGTTTCTATCGAGAAAACCCATTAAAACATAAGTTCAATTTTTAAATCTCATCTTTTCAAACCCTATACTAAAATCATATAATCAATAAGAGATTAAGAAACAACAAACTCATCCTATAAAGACTAGAACAACACAAAATTACCTCAAAACATATAAAAGTTTAAACTTTCTAACCTATCCTAAAATCCTATTATCTCATTACTCTTGAACAAAATCGCATAACATCAAAATAACAAAAAAAAAAAAGAACAAGACATGAACCTGTCATTTTTGTCCGAAACGGGTCAAACCTTATCATTTTGCGCGTTCGGTTCGGTTTATGTAACTAGTTTGCATAAGTTGACCGAAACGGGTCAAACCTTATCATTTTTGTCTCAAAATCCAGAATGTGTTTAGTTTACCCATATTACACAAGTCTCCAAACTTGTCGGGTCTAAATCACATTCTATTCCGGTGTTCGCTTAAATCGTGCGTTCGAACCGTATCTTCTCTTAAAACTAACCGGTCTAAGTCTAGGCTTAATTAAAGACCCGTTAGGAATCTAATAGGTTCTTAAAAACCTTTGTTCCAGAATAGGAGACCCGGTAAAAGCTACACGCACTTGCTATTTGTGATTAATACTTGCAAAGGTAAATACTTTTAACTTATTTTCCCTATACGGGCTTGGGGTACGGTATATAAAATACCGCTTGGTCGGGCATTGCATCTTTAATTGTATGAAGGTTAAATCATTGAAATGTCCCGTTGGAAAATGTTTTGTTTGCTTAAAGCCTTTGGGGGGTTAATGACCATGTCCCGGATATCCTTGACATCATTTTACGAAATGGCCACGACCTAAGCACGGGGTGTAGGCGTACACCCGTCAGTGCATAAATAAATTATGTGGTGTGTCTATTAATCTTTAACCCGGTCAACATATCGGGCTACTGAACGTATAACAAACATGTAATTCTTTTACAAGTTTATATATAAATAATTATCCCAAGTTATAAAATGTTTTGTGCCACGTGCATTCAAATCAATTTTCTAAACCTTTTCAAAATGAGTCAGTTAATTGTATTTACCAGTGTAAACTGACGTATTTTCCCAAAAAGATTAAGTGCGGGTACTAAGCGTAATAGGCTGGCCTCTCCTTAGCATCACTACGAGTCTCGCAAGCTTGGATGCATTTGAGTCTGAAGAACTATGTTTCCTTATTATTTGATCCGCCTGTGGATCTGTTTCAACTCTTTTGTGATACTTTGATATTACAATTTATTCGGTTGAAATAATATCTATCTTTTGCTTCCGCTGTGCATTTAAATTTGTGTTGTTTGACTATGATGATATCAACAACGTCGCGATACTCCCCACCGGGCCCACCTGAGTGAATTAAACCCTAGCCTTTTGTGTTTAATCTCAGTTACACAGTTGAACATTCCTAAATTTTCGAGTCTAGAAAAAGAACTTAGGACAAATCCCGTTTTGTTTTATTTGGTCTTTTATATATATATTTCTTGTTGTTATCTTTTGTTTGTTTTGACAGGAACAACTACAATGCTGCCAAGATTCCGAGGTAGGGGAAGAGGCAAGGGGCCATTCGTCGCCCCTAATGATCATGAAGCCGGGCCTTCACGCCGGCGAACACCATCCGACACCCGACACCCAAAACCGAAGTCCTCAAGAAAACAGGAGGACCCATACAGAACCTGCAAGGCGCTCAGTCTCGCTGAGCTCCTCCCCCTCATACCTACACTCTTACGGGCCTCATTCGGAAAATGAGCCCCACAACTCCCACCAATCCTTTATACCCCTACAGAGCCACAATTCTCACGAATCACCTTTCGATGACCTGACGCCTATCTTCCAAGGTCGGTTCAATCCGACAAACTACATCGGAGAACCAGTGGGTTTTAACCCACTAGGACCCGAAGATCATTTCTCAGGCGACCATGCAATGGACACGGATGAGGACACCGAACCTGCTGAGCCACCATCTGGAACCCCAAACCACCCAATCGAAATTTCGGATGGGTCACCTTTCGTGGGATCACCTTATAATGGTCCCGACAGCTATGAAGAAATGTTCTGACAGATCGACTGGGTGTTTACTCCCAGTTACCAAAACTCACCACAGCAGCAGCAGCAGTAGGATCCCTCCGAGGATTCTCGATTTGTCGCGGTCACTCCGCCACCACCGCCACCTCAGCAACAGCCTCCGGAGCCGCCGAGGCGAAGAAGATCGAACGCACGAATGTCCGTGCGAGGAGGAGTGCGAATCAGCACCCCTCAGCCTTCGAGTAACAGCCGTTACTCGCCACTCCATGAAGAACCGCAGATGGATGGGTCTTCAAACCCCGTCTCAGAAGTAAACTCTGCGCCTGTCGCGCCACCACCGTTGGGTTTTGGAGACCCAATACCTACATACACCAGTGCGGCAGCATATAACCCCTTTGAGCAGCCGGTCCACACGAACTACAACTATGCAGAGGCTGACCCTTACCTTGTAGCAGCGGCAAACTACAATGCCCATCATCCGGAAGGATCCTTTGGGATCCCATACCAAGCCGGATACTCACACTATGGGTACCCACCTTATGGGTATCATCAGCCGCCTCCTCAACCTCCACTATATCAGCAACCCCCTCAGCCGCCAGCAATGTCGCCACCGCAGCATCAGGAAATTCTTCAAAGGATTAATGAGGTGCGACAGGAAGTGCGGGAAGACCGAAGGCAAAACCGTGGAATGTTCAAGAGTCTGGCGAGGTTAATCAAAGGAAAAAGCAAGAAGGATCATTGAATCCTTTATTTGTTTGTTTATTTTAGTGTTGTAATCATGTCCCTGCGTGGACATTTGTTTCTGTATTCTGCCCCTGCGTGGGTATGTCTTTCTGTATTCTGCCCCTGCGTGGGCATGCCTTTCTTTTTGACCCCTGCGTGGGTATGTTATTCTGTTTAAGCCCCTGCACGGGCATGTTATTTCTGTAGAAGTCCCGTTTAGGGCAAATCTGTACTTGGTTAATTTTGTAGCGGAATGGTTTAATTTAAATTTTCATTTTTGATTAAATTATGTATAAATATAATATATGAAATAAATAAAAATATAATATTCCTCTTATGAGACCTACTATTATAATAAAATAATAAAAATATAAAAAGGGACAAAACCTAGCCATGTGTCATTATGAAACAGGGCCAAGATGGTAATTCCTCAAATTAGATTCAGGTCCTTATTAATACCTCAATTTAGGATTGTTCTGCGTTAAATATTAAAACGAATCTTAAGGGTAAAACCTAGTCTATATGTTGTTACAGACATGACCAAGATGGTAAAACCTATTCAAAAGGTTCCAATCCTTGTTAACATCTAAAAACATGTTAACACTCTTGACAAAAGCGATTCGATAAAATCTCCTAAGTCATCCTTATATTAGATTCTCCCTAATACTTTAATTAATTAAAACATCCATTAGGGATATAGCGCCTACGGGCTATATTCATTGTCATATAAGACAAAAGACAGTCGTGGTCTTCGACCCTCTGTTAAGAAGAGGTAATGAATTATAATTAAAACCCTCAATACCATGACCCTATAAGATCATGATTAAAGATTTAAAACCGTCTACGTGACTAGGCCTTTTTGCCATTAAAATATTGTAATTCTAACTAAGGATTGCTATAATATCCTGAATATATATATATATATATGCTTAATTAATCAAAATGGTTTCTTAAATACCTAAATCTTCTAGAATAATAAAATTGTTACAGACCTCTGAATGAATTAAACTCATTTACCTTATGTAGAAATCTAGCTATATGGCTGGGTCAAAAGAAGCCAACAGTCACCCCAGAGAAAATCATGACACCTCCAGGGTCAACGTAGCAGGAGCAGAATTACAAGCGTTAATAGATAATGCTATTACGCGAGCATTGGACAGGCAGTTCAATGAATCCAGTGGTACCCATGTAAGGACCCAATTTGTACCACACTCTAAACCACCCTCAAGGACTCATACTGCTCACAAGAGTGATTCTCATCACTCCACGAACCAGAGGAGTGTCCCATCTAAGAGAGTTGTACGAAACCAAGAACCACGTGCTAAAGGTTGCACCTATAAGTTCTTTGTTTCCTGCAAACCCAGGGATTTTACTGGGGAGAAAGGAGCAGTTGACTGCATGTCGTGGTTAGATGAGATGGACACTGTAGTAGATATCAGTGGTTGTGCTGACAAGGATGTGGTAAAGTTTGTATCTCAGTCATTCAAGGGTGAGGCACTAGCTTGGAGGAGGTCTTTGATCCAAGCTACTGGGAAGATTCCATTGTACAATTTGTCTTGGGATCAGTTTGTGACGCTGATTAAGGAAAACTATTGCCCTCAGCATGAGGTTGAAAAGATTGAAGCTGATTTCTTATCATTGGTTATGAAAAACCTAGATTGTCAAGCCTACCTTACGAGCTTCAACACCATGTCAAGACTGGTTCCATATCTGGTAACTCCGGAACCCAAGAGGATAGCTCGTTTCATCGGGGGTTTGGCCCTAGAAATCAAGGCCAGTGTGAAGGCCTCTAGACCAGCTACTTTTAGGTCTGCAGCTGATATATCATTGTCTCTTACTCCGGACGCGGTCATGCAGAGATCACTGAGAAACACAGACACTGAGAAGAGGAAGCGTGAGGATGACAACTCACGAAGGTCAGACAAGAAGCGTAAGGGAAACAATGACCACAAAAAGAGTTTTGGAACTAAAAAGATGGTCATCAGTCGGGCGATAAACCCAAGTGTAAAATCTGTAAGAAGCACCATTTCGGGAGGTGCAGACTCGAGTCGAGATCCCAATCGCAGCCAAGGCCTTGTGGGATTTGTAAATCCTCTGAGCACAAGACATTAGACTGTAAGAAAATCAAGGATGCGACGTGCTATAATTGCAATGAAAAAGGGCACATTAGGTCCAATTGCCCAAAGCTTGCAAAAAGGGCTGAAGATGGGAAGAAGACCAATGCTAGGGTCTTCCAGATGAACGCACAAGAGGCGATCCAGAATGATAATGTTATAACAGGTACCTTCCTTATTAATGATGTTTATGCGAAGGTGTTATTTGATTCTGGAGCAGATAAGTCATTTGTTGATCATAAGTTTTGTAAGTTGTTAAACATACCTGTTAGAACCCTAAGCAAAAAATATGAGGTTGAATTAGCCGATGGTACTAGAAACCGCATCAACCGTATTGGATGGATGTTTCATATCCATTAGGAACCACTCTTTTCCTTTGTCCTTACTTCCTTTGAAGTTAGTCGGTTTCGACATAGTTATAGGCATGAACTGGTTATCTCATAACCAGGCCCAGATTGTTTGCAACAAGAAGTAAGTGGTGGTCAAGACTCCGTCTGGTGAACCACTTACCATCCAGGGAGATATCCAGTATGGACTGCCTGAGCAAGTGTCCATGCTCAAGGCATCTAAGTGCTTAAAGAAGGGTTGTGTCATTTATATGGCACAGGTAACTATTGATGAGCAAAAGCCCTAAGATTGAAGATATTCCCGTCATTTCTGAGTACCCAGAAGTTTTCACTGAAGAACTACCTGATTTGCCACCAGATAGGCAAGTAGAATTCAAAATTGACATTATTCCAGGAGCAGCACCTGTTGCAAGGGCACCTTACAGGTTGGCACCAACAGAGATGAAAGAATTGAGGACTCAGCTAGACGAGTTGTTGGCAAAAGGTTTCATTCGTCCTAGTTCATCTCCATGGGGAGCACCAATCCTGTTTGTGAAGAAGAAGGATGGGTCGATGCGTCTATGCATCGACTATCGTGAGCTTAACAAGGTCAATATCAAGAATAGATATCCATTACCCAGGATCGACGATCTGTTCGATCAACTGCAAGGGGCAAGTTACTTCTCTAAGATCGACTTGAGGTCATGCTATCATCAACTGAAGGTTAAGGATGAAGATGTTCACAAGACTGCATTTAGGACTCGTTATGGTCACTACGAGTTCTTAGTGATGCTTTTTGGGCTCACTAATGCACCTGCCGCATTCATGGACCTCATGAATCGCGTCTGTAAGCCCTACCTAGATAAATTCGTCATCGTCTTCATCGATGACATTCTCATTTACTCGAAGAGTCAAGCTGACCATGAGAAGCATCTCCGTTGTATTCTTAAGTTGCTTCAACAGGAAAGGCTCTATGCCAAATTTTCGAAGTGTGAATTCTGGCTTCGCGAAGTCCAATTCCTTGGACATGTGGTTAGTGAGTGTGGTATCCAAGTGGATCTCGCTAAGGTTGAAGTTGTTATGAATTGGCAGAAGCCAAAGACGCCTACAGAGATTCGTAGTTTTCTAGGTTTGGCAGGATACTATAGGCGATTTATTGAAAACTTCTCAAGGATTGCTGCGCCCCTAACTTCGTTGACGCGTAAGAATATTAAGTTTGACTGGGGGCCTAAGCAGCACGAATCCTTTGACATCCTTAAGCAAAAGTTGAGCAATGCACCTGTGTTAACATTGCCTGATGGAATAGAGGAATTTGTAGTATATTGTGATGCATCGAAAATAGGTATGGGATGTGTGCTTATGCAGAAAGGCAAAGTTATTGCCTACGCTTCTCGACAATTAAAAGTGCATGAAAAGAATTACACCACCCATGACTTGGAGTTGGGTGCCGTTGTATTTGCACTAAAACTGTGGAGGCATTACTTGTATGGTACCAAGTGTGTGATCTATTCTGATCACAAAAGCCTTCAACATATGTTCAATCAGAAGGACTTGAACATGAGGCAGCGACGTTGGATGGAAACTTTGAATGATTATGATTGTGAGATAAGATACCATCCAGGCAAGGCAAATGTGGTTGCCGATGCCTTAAGTAGAAAGGAAAGAGTGAAGCCTATAAGAATCAATGCCAAGAGCATTGAGTTAAAGAATAGTTTGATTGAAAGGTTGTTAGCTGCACAGAAGGAAGTTGTACTAGGAGCTAACTATCCTAATGGAAAGCTAGGAGTAACTGAAGAACAGTTATCCTATGGCAAGGACGGAATTCTGAGGTTAAATGGATGAATATGGGTTCCAATTTATGGAGGACTTCGGGATGTTATCCTCCAGGAAGCCCACAGTTCTAAGTACTCCGTTCATCCTTGAGCTGATAAGATGTACCAGGATCTGAAGGAAAATTATTGGTGGATAAGCTTGAAGAAGTCTATAGCCACTTATGTGGCCAAGTGTCTGACGTGTGCTCAAGTTAAATCCGAACATCAGAAGCCGTCAGGTTTGCTACAACAGCCTGAACTTCCCACCTGGAAGTGGGAAATGGTGACATTGGATTTTATCACCAAGTTACCCAAGACAAAGAAAGGGAATGATACTATTTGGGTGATAGTAGATAGACTGACTAAGTCAGCACATTTCCTACCCATTAAGGAGACTTATAGCTCCGACATGTTAGCCCAATTGTACGCAGATAAGATTGTATCTCTGCATGGCGTTCTAGTGTCAATTATCTCTGACAGAGATACCAGATACACATCACATTTTTGGAAAAGTTTCCAACAGGCTTTGGGCACGCTCTTAAATTTTAGTACGGCTTACCATCCTCAGACGGACGGGCAGAGTGAGCGTACCATACAAACTATGGAAGACATGCTTCATGCATGTGTGATTGACTTAGGTGGTAGTTGGGATAACCACCTGCCATTGAACGAGTTCTCCTATAACAATAGCTACCATACAAGCATTCAGGCTGCGCCTTTTGAGGCATTATATGGTAGGAAATGCAGAACGCCTATTTGTTGGGCAGAAGTAGGAGAAGCTCAGTTATCAGGACCTGACATAGTCTTTGAAACAGCAGACAAGATTGTCCAAATTCGTGACCGCCTGAAAGCTGCCAGGGATAGGCAGAAGAGCTACGCAGATTTAAGGCGTAAACCTCTAAAGTTTGAGGTTGGTGACAAAGTGTTACTGAAAGTGTCACCCTGGAAAGGAGTGATGCGATTTGGTAAGAAAGGTAAGTTAAGCCCCAGATATATAGGACCATTTGAGATCATCGAATGTGTTGGAACAGTGGCTTATAAGTTAAACTTACCTGAAGAGCTCAGTGGTATTCACAATGTATTTCACATCTGCAATCTAAAGAAATGTCTAGCTGATGAGTGGCTAGTCATGCCTCATACGGATGTGCATATAGATGAGAGTTTGAAATTTGTGGAAAAACCTTTGTCGATCGAGGATCGACAGGTAAAGAAGCTTCGAACGAAGCCTGTGCCAATTGTAAAAGTCAAATGGGATGCCCGTAGAGGTCCCGAGTATACGTGGGAGGTAGAATCCACAATGAAAGAAAAATACCCTCATTTGTTTCAGTAAATCTCGAGGTCGAGATTTCTTTTAAGGGGGTGAGGATGTAACACCTCGAAAATTTATGTCCAATAATGTATCGACACGTGTCATAAGCTTTAAACATGTAAAAGATTACTTTAGAGGGACTAAAGTTGACAAACAAAGAAAGTTTGTGAATAAAAGGATTCAAAATTACAAAAACGGATAAATATGCCTTACAATAACCCTACACGATGTTTATACCCTTAAACGAATAAATTATGGATCATACAAAGCTAATTGTGGAGGAATGTGAGAGATTGCAAACTACAGGGGTTAAACGTGTCAACATGTTTAAAGTATACCTCTGAGTGACCTTTTAGCAAACCCGAAGCTTTGTAACGATTAATTAAGCCCACGAGAATAAGTGATAAAAATTTCATAAGTTTTCGATTAAGTATGAGAAAGTTATGACGATATTCGTATACGAGGGGTTAAAAGCGTCAACGAGACAAAACTTGTGTTTTCGGTTATCATTGAACGAAACCGGACCAAATGATGTTTGGTTTTATCTCATGGATCATGGAAATATAAATTTCAAGGGTTAAAAGTGCCTAAAATGGAAGAAACTACGCATTAGAAAGTTCAGGGGGTGAAAGTGTCACATTTGGAAACATGTTGCTGATCCCCCTACATGCTGGCGTAGCGCCAGCACTTGTGCACATGTCCGTGGTGCTACGCGACGGACTACCAGTGACAGCAAACCTGTTTAAACATGTCAGCCTGCATGTTTACGCGATTCAGCGAGTTTGCCACCCTTTATCTGCATGTTACACGTCCCTTAACACCTGTTATCACCTATGGAGTAGCCCTAACACTTGTGTCCACCTCCTTGCACTTCCTTGGCTATATATAGAGCCCTTGGTTGCATTTGTGAACTCACACATTGAGATTATCACTTAGAAAGCTTCCAAACTCTTGCTCTGAAGACTTCTGGAGCTCTCTGGTCAGCAACCAAAGTTTCTTAGGCTTCCTAATCGTGCTTAGGACTCTTGTAAGTGTCCTTAACCCTTTATAATTCAGTTTAGCTTAGTTTATTAGCTTAAAGTCAAACCGTCGTAATTAGAGTTTGACTTTGTGATTAGATAATATTTGTCCAGTCAAATCACGAATTGAAAGTAGCTTTGAGTTGGTAATTATGTAGGTAATAAACCCTTAAAAGGGCACCCTCTGATTCCAACTCTAACTAGGTCAATTGTCGAGTCAAAGTTAATTTTAAAAAGTCAACAGAAAGCTATTTTTTGCATAAACACATAATTAACGATGTAGAAGCTATGAAACCTGTCTTATCACTCATATAACTTGGTAATCAATGTAAGAACATGTCTAGGCAAGTTCTACCCGACAATTTTCTGTTTAAACTCGGTTCGGAACCGAAAGTCGCAAAAGTTGTAGACTTTTGCTTTGACTTTCAGTTCTGACCCATTAGAGCATGTTTTAGAATTGCCTTAGAGCCCTATTAGGACCAGGTTATTGATTAGTGTAACCCTCTGAGGTTATACAACTTGGTTCATTAGTTATCTGATTCATATGCAAGTTTCCGTTATATGCCTAAATGTTAACCAATATGCCCTTTTGACCTTAAAACAAGAATTTTGAAAATATGAGAGGACAATAATCTTTATTACTGATTTATAAACTTGTCCCTAAAATTTGACATCAGTTTGAGGTCTAAATTAGGAGTTATGCTCATTAGCGTAATTAGAAAGCTTTTTATTAAATAAACGGCGTAATTAGCATATAGCCTATCTAAACCCGATTTTTGATACCAAAATTTTTACCCACTGATGTAATATAATATTTTGGGATTTTTGAAGATTTTTATTTAATTTTAGGCTGAGCATAACATAGAGTTCTATGCATGATTCGGTAATTGCCGGTTTTGCCCTTTTGGGCTACAAAATGAGTTTTACAAATTATTTTGATACCAAACCTTTTTCTACTGATCTAATATAATAAATAAAACATTTTGAGCCTTCTGGAATAATAAAAATATCAGCTTTCCTTTAAAAACCCGGAAATAGCTCAAAATCGTCTTTTTAAGCGTTTTTAACGCATAATATGTATTAAAACTATTTTGAACATATAAGGTGTGATGCCTACTGATATTTTTAGTAAATTTTGATATATTAACAGTAAGAAAAAGTTTTAAACTCAGATTTCCAGTTTTGACCTTTTAAGCCTATGTGAAATTACCAAAATGCCCCTAAGGTGCATAGTTTGGTTTTAAATGATAAATTTTACATATATATAATACCCTACTGTTATAACTTATTAAATTAAGTATTTTTACTGATTATATCAGACCTGTAACTCAGATTATTATTTAAACTCTTTTATAACCTTTAAAATGACCAAAATGCCCCTACGGGGCATAGTTTGAGTTTAAATCCATTTCGGGCATAATAGAAGATATCCTACTGATCTCACAACATATTTAAGGCATATTAACTTAGGAAACCTGTATATGACTCATATGGTTACCCGTTACGCATCTTGCGCGTTCGGTTCGGTTTATGTAACTAGTTTGCATAAATTGACCGAAACGGGTCAAACCTTATCATTTTTGTCTCAAAATCCAGAATGTGTTTAGTTTACCCATATTACAAAAGTCTCCAAACTTGTCGGGTCTAAATCACATTCTATTCCGGTGTTCGCTTAAATCGTGCGTTCGAACCGTATCTTCTCTTAAAACTAACCGGTCTAAGTCTAGGCTTAATTAAAGACCCGTTAGGAATCTAATAGGTTCTTAAAAACCTTTGTTCCAGAATAGGAGACCCGGTAAAAGCTACACGCACTTGCTATTTGTGATTAATACTTGCAAAGGTAAATACTTTTAACTTATTTTCCCTATACGGGCTTGGGGTACGGTATATAAAATACCGCTTGGTCGGGCATTGCATCTTTAATTGTATGAAGGTTAAATCATTGAAATGTCCCGTTGGAAAATGTTTTGTTTGCTTAAAGCCTTTGGGGGGTTAATGACCATGTCCCGGATATCATTGGCATCATTTTACGAAATGGCCACGACCTAAGCACGGGGTGTAGGCGTACACCCGTCAGTGCATAAATAAATTATGTGGTGTGTCTATTAATCTTTAACCCGGTCAACAGATCGGGCTACTGAACGTATAACAAACATGTAATTCTTTTACAAGTTTATATATAAATAATTATCCCAAATTATAAAATGTTTTGTGCCGCGTGCATTCAAATCAATTTTCTAAACCTTTTCAAAATGAGTCAGTTAATTGTATTTACCAGTGTAAACTGACGTATTTTCCCAAAAAGATTAAGTGCAGGTACTAAGCGTAATAGGCTGGCCTCTCCTTAGCATCACTACGAGTCTCGCAAGCTTGGATGCATTTGAGTCTAATGAACTATGTTTCCTTTTTATTTGATCCGCCTGTGGATCTGTTTCAACTCTTTTGTGATACTTTGATATTACAATTTATTCGGTTGAAATAATATCTATCTTTTGCTTCCGCTGTGCATTTAAATTTGTGTTGTTTGACTATGATGATATCAACTACGTCACGATACTCCCCACCGGGCCCACCGGTAATACGTGGAAATATCGGGGTGTGACAGAAACATTGAGATAACAAAAACTTTCCATTATCCAATAGTCATCTAAATATTAGTAGTTTGACTCCATATCGTGTTTTACCCTTGATAAAGCAACCTGACTTCATTGAGAATAGTTGAGACGAAAGGATGAACTCTGATAAGAACAAATAAATCTTCTGCAATATTTAGTACTCATTTCTATTTTTCACTGATGAGAACTATCGGATATTTACCTGATCCCGCCCTTCGGTACTCTAGTCAATGTCATCCCCTGTATACATGTTAATCAAAATAGAAAGAAACAAAGTAATAATCAGTTATAAAAATTACATATATAAAGATGGGCTCAACCTTCTAAGGGTCTAAAGATCACTTGTTATGAGGGAAAGCATCAAAACCGAATATATCGTAGTCAAGCCTTATAAACTTAGAAGCGCTAATAATTTTCTAGGACACTAAATTTGCATAAGTTTTAAATTTGGAAAGCAAAACTTTAACCCGTCTTTTTTATCCAATAATACTTTTTAATAGAAAAACAATGAGTTCATTATGATAACACACACAATGTCAGCCCTTATAGCAGCTCTATGAGCTATAAAAAAATGTAGGTTTCTTCCAATATTAGTGTATTAAGGACAGCTTGAACCACCCGAAACAATCAATGAACTTGCTATGTAGCAGGGTTGATGTTTCATAGCGGGTCGGGTCAATTTCAATTTTTCAAACCATCAAACCCTAGTTCCTAACTTCCTATCACATTAACAAACAAAAAAAAACATTAAAGTTCAAACCATCCCTACTTCTATTTCTCTTAATCATTAAATAAAAGAACAAAAAAACTTATCTAAAACATACATTGGTCTTTAATTAGAAGAATCCGACGAAAAAAAGTGGTTCAACCCCTTTCCTCTTGAGAAATCGCGGCATAATTCCCTGCTCATTATTCCTTCCTAATCCTATCACATACAAAATAAACACGGATCTTCAAGTGTTCAACCATAGCCCATGTTCCTTAATTTTCAGTTTAAAAATTTGAATTTCAAGCCAAAATCAACAAAACCACCCAACTAAAGACTAGAACAACCAACAATCATATAATCAACAAAACCACCCAACTAAAGATTAGAACAACCCAAAAATACATAAAAACATATAAAATTTTAAACCTTTTTAACAAATATATATTGGGTAGGGTTCTAGAGTGAACACTAGGTTGAGAGTGAACTGTGTGAATTAATTTGGGCAATTGGATTACATCATCTAAATATTTTTAAACAATGGCAAGATTGTAATTATAATGTTGTAACCTCCATTTAAATTAATTGATAGAATGATATTTGTGTCTTTTGTAAATTGCATTTATTAAACAATATAATCAAAATCCCTAAAATCGCGCTAGTTTCCGTACATACAAGATATACAGATGTTTGTGTATACACATATGTACAGTCTCGCTAGTATTTGTTTATACAAGATACACAGATTTTAGTTTATACACATGTGTACAATCTCGCTAACTATCAGTTTATACAAGATACACAACTGTTAGTTTATACACATGTGTATAGTCTCGCTAACTATCAGGTTGTATAAGATAAACAACTGTTAGTTTATACACATGTGTACAGTCTTTTATACATCTGTGTATTATATTAAAAAATGGTTACATATGCGTATATTAACATCATATAGTATATTATGCATGCGCACAAGTAAATTCATATAAAAATTATGAAATTAATGAAAACGAAACATATCACATGTATGCAAAAATAAATAACTTCATCACATATTCAAAAAAAGAGTTAATGCCAAAAAATAATTACAATTTCAATCTCAGAGAAAACTTTCAATATTTATTGAAAATAATAAAAAGTTAAAAATAATATATTACGATATCTATATATGGATAAAAAAAAAAGAAAAACAATATTAAAGTTAAAATTAAAACAAAATCTATGTATAAAGAAATGATAGAGAAATAATTAAAAATGAGAGAGAGAGAGAGAGAGAGTTAAGAGAGGATAAAATTAAGTGATTTTAATTAAACATATTTGGCTAATGTCAATCTTACCCTTTTAATCTAAAAAATGATCAAGGGTCAAGATTAGTTCACACAGTTCACTCTCAAGAAGTTGTTCACTCTTGAACCTAATCATATATATATATATATTTGTTTCTATTGAGAAAACCCAATTAAACATAAGTTCAATTTTTAAATCTCATCTTTTCAAACCCTATACTAAAATCATATAATAAATAAGAGATTAAGAAACAACAAACTCATCCTATAAAGACTAGAACAACACCAAATTACCTCAAAACATATAAAAGTTTAAACTTTCTAACCTATCCTAAAATCCTATTATCTCATTACTCTTGAACAAAATCGCATAACATCAAAATAACAAAAAAAAAAAAAAAAGAACAAGACATGAACCTGTCAGGGGCGGCCTGAATTAACCAGTTTGCAGCCGGAATTTTGCAGTCGTCAGCTGGAATTATGCTGTTACTGGGCGCTGAAGTGAGGCGGATGGAGGGCGGGAGTCGCTGGCAAGTGGCAGCGATTTCGGTTTTTTTTTTTTTTTTTTTATTATTATGTGGACTGATTTTGTTTAACAAAACTAGTAATTGGGTTGAGCTTGAATGGTTTTAAGTTATTGGGCTTGATGGATTGAATTTAAGTTTTATTAAAGGGGTTAGTTGGCTAACTTGTTTACATAATTTGACCGGGTTTCAGTACGTGTTCACATTTTTTTATATAAATTTCTAACATTTTTTCTAAGGGATGCGGACGAAAATTTCCAAGGGGTGCGGTCGGGATTTTTCGCGATAAATACCACTAAATTTTTTTTCTCAAGGGGTGCGGCCGCCCACCCACCCTGCTATTGACTGGTTCTTGATGATAGGGATGAGCATTTGGTATTGGGTACCGACACCGAATTCATACCGTATATATTCAGTACCGGTATCTATTTTCTCTGTTTTTCGGTACCAGTACTCATTTTCTCTCGTTTTCGATACCGGTGTGATACCATGCTCATCCATAGTTCATGACAACCAAATGTAAAAATCCGAATATTATATAGATGTAAAGAAAACCAACCTTGGCTTTTTGGTATTTTTAAAGCATGCAACGATATTGGTGAAGTACTGTTTGAGAATCCACCATGGAGAGCACCCATGAAACAGCTTCACCAACAGAAACATCCACCTTTTCAAGTCAAGAAGTTATCACCGCGAGTAAGATTTTGCATATTTTTCACTGTGTTGCAAGAAAGATTAATAAAAATACCTAATTTGTAAACCGAAAATGGTTTGTTAAAACAAATAAATTACAAAACTTTTGTTCAACTTTTCCTATAAAGTTTTACTTGTAGAATAAATAAATTTCACCTATACGAACGCAAACATAAATTGGAATATTCTTTACTTCATAACTATAAACTTTTTAATTTATTGTTATATTACCAGGTTTATATAAAGGAATGGAGGATTATTATCCTAAATTTATAATTTAAAATTTCCTTTCGACCCTCCAAAGACTTTTATGGTAAGTTACCTCAATCGTCCCACAAATAATTTGTCTTTATGTGTTGCCCAAACTTTTGGAAGATAACAAAATTATATTCAAAGCAAAAAAAAAAAAAAAAAAAAAAAAAATATTTGTTTAATACAATTCAGTTCTTACTTCTGAATAAAATGTATATTTTAGTAGACAATAAAAATTACATGTTTAGATTTTTATCAAGTATTATAAGTTATTAAGGAAAAATAAATTATATACTAAATGATAAATGGGAAAAGAAAAGGAAAATGATATATTTGCTATTAACATGATAGTGCTGTTGGCTTTCCAATATGTCGGGACCTCGAATATCCTTTTCATCCCAAATGTTTGTCACATGTATTCTGCATCCTATGTGTTTGTCACATGTACTATGAGACTGAAAAAAACATAAAAAACAAAGAGATAGACTAGTTATATGGTGATGCAAAATGCATCATTAAAATGTCAAATTAGTTAATCAATTACGAACAGAGTTATACGCCCATTCGCATCACATATGACATATGTGAGACAACGTTTATTCATTTTTTTCTTAATTTCTATATCAAATTCACCACTTTAAGTATTGATATTTCATTCATCTTAATTCTAATTTTGAAACACTTTTAACTTCTTGTGAAGCTCACATCTATAAGAACGCAAAACCATAAATAAAATATTATGTATGCATGTACTGTGTTAAAATCACATTTTTAACTAATTTTTCCAACATATATAACAACTATGTGTATATATTTATACTTGTGTTAAAATCACATTTGTAACTACTTTTTCTAACATATATAACAATTTGTATTTTGATCAATATTTTATGATTACTATATACATATTAATATTTATTATATAAAATAAAATTATTGTATGTATGTAAATAAAAGACTTATTTAAATTTAGGAGCCTACCCAAGTTGGCTATCTAAAGCTTAGGCTCGAGCTTGTTATCTAACGTGCAGCTAACAGGAAACTCGACTTGTTTGGACCTAACTATATATCGCTACAAACACTTTACCCGCCTCTACAACAAGTTGAGCAAATCTGCTTCCTCTTTTCTTCTCCTCTCCAAAATAAGTGAAGTGTTATTCAAATTTTATGAAGAATAAACTGCAATTTTACCCCCTGAGGTTTAAGCCAATTGGCACTCTTACTCCCCTAACGAAATAATTGCAATTTTACCCCCCAACGTTCGCTGTTATGTCGCAAGTTTACCCCCTGCCGTTAACTTCTGGTAAAAGTCAACATAATTAAGTAACGGTCAAAGGGTATATAGGTCATTTCCACTATACTTTTGTATCTTACACATTACAACCCCCTATACATTTAGACTCCTAGCACTCTTACCCCCCCCCCCCCCCACCTTCCCACACCGCACCTCCACATCTCCGGCGATCTTCTTCTCCGACGATCTTCTTCTCTGGCAATCTTCATCTCCGGCGATCTTCTTCTCTGGCAAAATCAAGTCTTGTTTTCAAGTGACCGGAAAATGAGTGTGGCGCCGGTGGTGGTGTATCGCCAGAAGTTGCAGGTTCGTCGGAATCTGATTAAAGTCGTCGGAATCATGAAAACGTACAACTGATTATGCATAGTGTACACCTGGTCATGCATATCTGAATAATCGGAATATGAAAAAATGAATTCTGTTTGACTGGTTTTAATTTGTTACTGGGTTTTCTTTGAATGTATGAAGATGGTTTTGTTAATGGTGATAATGATGAGTCACGTAAATGCTTCCATATCACATGGATATTCATGATTTGAATAAGTAAATATGTGTTTTTAATGTCTTGATGCTGGGTTTTCATTTAAGTGTACAACTGCTTATGCAATAAGTACAACCTGGTCATGCACACTTATGATAATGTTGGATGGTTTGTAGAATGAAATATTATGAGAGAATTCCTTCATGTTAGTGTTTTTCAGTGATGATGATCCATGAATGATTCGATACATATACTCACTAATTTCTTGGATAAGTGTATAATGATAAGGAATGATGTGTGATAATGAGTGAATCTGTTCAAGTGATAAGAATAACAGTGGACTTTACTATTAGTTGTTTGATAACATAAATGATGGAGATAAATAAAATGTGTGCCATGAGTGCTGTTATGTGAAAGCTTCTTTCTGTGATTAAAATGGTGGGTACAATTATATATGCATAAGGTACAAGTAGCGCTACATGTCTGATTATTTGGGTGGAAATGATGGGAAGTCACGAGATGGGTTTTGATCAATGGCAAAATCTTGGCTCTTTCTTTCACATGAGGGGTTTGTTGTGGAACTTGAAATTTCTTTTCTTTTGAAAGCTTGATACTGGTTTCCATGATGATTTGAAAGTTGCAGGGGGTAATATTGCTTTTAAACTCAAAGTATAAGGGACAATAAGAAAGGGCATTTTAGTAATTTACATGTGGGGGTAAGGCCAGGCGGGGTGGTCCGTGATGGACGCCCGGCCACGAGTTATAAAATCACGAACACCGCCGCCTCTATACTCTATCACGAGTGATAGTTTAACTCGTTGATAATATCACGCGTTGAAGATTGTTGAATGTATGTGTATGACTTGTACATTGTGTATTAATACTTGTACATTGGAATCCCATCACTAGTGATGACCACCCCCACTACAATTCTATCACTATTGATAGAATAGTGGGTGATGATATGGCATGAGTTGATTGGATATTGGGAGTGATAGAATTCTATCACTAGTGACCACCCCCTCCCCCATAATTATGCAACATAACAGGAATGTTGGGGGATAAAATAAAAGGGTAAAATAGTCATTTCACCGCCAAGTCAACAGATCAGTTAACAAATTTGACGCCAGGGGGTAAACTTGCGACATAACAGCGAACGGGGGTAAAATTGCAATTATTTCGTTAGGGGGTAAGAGTGTCAATTGACCTAAACCACAAAAGGTAAAATTGCAGTTTACTCTTTTATGAATCTTTTTGTTTTTTCTTTGCCATAGTCTCCTCCCGGAGCTCCTTTAAAACAATTAAAAATTAAGTAATTAATTTATCAAATCTTATGTTCCCCATTGTAATTTCTACGTTTTACATTTTTACGTTTTACGTTAAAAAGTTTACGGTTTACGTTAAAAAGTTTACGGTTTAATTTTTTTTACAAAAACTTTTTTACGCAAAAACGAACGCACCCAGAAATCGCAAACTCGGTGAGGTTTCTCAGATATATTGTTATCATCATCGACTAGGGGGGGGGGAATAAAAAAACCAACATCAAAACAAAGTGTATCTCGAAAAAGAAACGGGGTTTGGCTCAGATTATCCGATAATCAAAAGGCTGCAAAAGTGGGGTTGCAGGTTCAAAAAACCTACCCTCCGCCGTCCTTGCCGCGCCATCGTTATCAAAATCTACATTTTTTTTCATCATCGCCACCCCAAAAATCCAACCGATCAAAACCCAGATAGTTTACTTATCGAAATCACCGACAAACATCAAAAATCACCAGCAACACATCAAAATCACCGGCAAACAACAGGGACACAAGATCAGAACCAAAAACAGGGACACAAGCAAAAAACAGGGACACAAAATCAGAACCAAAAACATCAAAATCACCAACAAAAACAAAGCAAAAACCTTACCACCACCGTCAATCACCACCACCACCACAGCCGTCGTCAAAAACCCACCACCGCCACCACCGTCTCCGTCAATCCTCCACACCACCACTGTCTCCGTCGCCGTCAAACCCACCACCACAGTCGCCCTCAAAACCCACCACCACCGTCGCCGTCCCCTTTCTCTCCACCACCGCCACCACCGACGCCGTCCCCCTTCTCTCTCCTCGAACTCTCTTTCTTTCTCCTCGGACTCTCTATGGTGAGGAAAGAGGCGGCCAGCAGAGAACACAGCAGGAGGTGATAAAAGGTTGTTGCCATGGTGGTAGCCAACGACAAGTACGGGGTCTGCGGTGGTAATCAGTCAGCGGAAATGGCTGTTGTTGGCGATGAACGATGGTATGTGGTGGTTGTTTTGAGTTTAGATTTGAGTTTTTTCTTTGGGCAGAACATTTCGAAGAAGAAGATAAATGGTGGTTAAGGAATTCAAGATAGAGAGAGATGAGAGATAAAATGAGAGGTGAGAATATGATAACTACTGACAAATGAAAGAGGAGAGATGATATAACTTTAAATGAAGAGAGAGAAGGGGGATTAGACATATGGGGTAAAAGACCAAAATACCCTTTTAGTTGCCATAATCTGATTGGTTGATAGTGGTTCTCGCGGTTCTTACAACTGGATGTGGTTTCTATTTTAGCGGCTCCATATATATATAGGACAATGATCCGTTAGGAACCACCCTTTATTGCGAGAACCGTGAGAACCAATGTGAACACAACCAAAAATACCTAAAAATAGCTAAAAAAAAAACCACCCTTTAGGTTTTTTTTTGTTTTGGGGGGGGGGGGGGGGGGGGGGTTAGGTTTTTTGGGGGTTTTAGTTTTTAGCATTTAGCTTGGGGGGGGGGGGGGGTTAGGTTTTTTTAGCTATTTTAGGTTGTGTTCACTTTGGTTCTCGCAATAAAGGTGGTTCTCGCATAAACCTTACCCTATATATATATATATGGGAGAGGATCATGAGAAAACTAAATATAAATCAGTAAACTAGAAAACTAACTAAAAAACCTAAAAAAAACATAACGATTTTTTTTACAATTTTTTATAAGAAAATTGCTATTTTTGTATATAAAAAAAACTTGTACTGCACATGTGCATTATATGTGTACTATACATGTGCATTACATACTTAAAAATAGCTTTTTGAGTCTAGTTTAGCTTTTAGGGTTAGGTTTTTTGGAGGTTTAGGA
>JARYGA010019303.1:0-41839 GCA_030545235.1 Helianthus tuberosus
AGTAATAACACGTTAACAAAGTGGAGTTTCAATAGAAGAAACAAAACTTTTATAGAGGTTGCCAAAGTTATTAATAAATTATAAATCTTTACTATAAAAAATTACCCTTTCACATAGCTTCTTTTCTAGTTTTTTTATTTAATAACATAAAAACCTATGAATAGCTATATCATATAAATATATAATATAAGTAGCTTAATCTAATGCTGCCTTTGAATGATGATCAATGGTTTCTTTCACATTTGAGATAACAATTTGGCAATCTTTCTACGAGGTTGACACTTTGCCACCAAAGGTTTATCTTTTGGCATGGTCAGTCCCTTTCCTTCGGTCATGTCAATCATCTCCTCAGTCGGTCTTTCCCACTTGAAGCATTGAATGAGCGTACCCAACGCTAGACCGATCATACGCATGGCTAAGTTTTCGGCTGGACACCTCCTCCTTCCCGACCCAAATGGCATCAGCTTATACCCGTCTCTTGAACCTTCTAACCCTATAAATCTTTCTGGTTGGAACTTCTTAGGATTTTCCCAATTCTTAGGGTCATTTTGCATGGCCCATAAGTTCATCAATAGCATTGTACCACTTGGGATATGATACCCTCCCACTGTACAATCCTTTGATGACTCATGGAACACGAGTGGACCAGGAGGGTACATTCGCATAGTCTCGTTTATTATGCTTCGGAGATATGGAAGGTTGGCTAAGTCTGATTCGTTCACTAACCGATCTTCGCCTACATAATCGTCGATCTCATCTTGCGCTTTCTTTAGAGCTTCGGGGTTGTTTAACAAAAGTGATAACATCCACTCCATTGTTCCGCTTGATGTATCGGTTCCTGCTGATAGTAGCACCTTACATAAAAACAGAAACGATTATTTAGTTTATGATTTTAAATGTTGAAATACATTTTAAAAATAATTAAAGGAAACCATTATTATAGTATGTTTGTACTTGATCTACACTTTACTCCGAGAGGCAAAATTATAAATTACAAAAATACATAACCCACTGATTTAAATATATTATCAATAATATTTATTTTTTTAAATATTATAAATTATTAACAGTAAATGTAAAATTTGGCGATGATGTAGAAAATGTAATGCATTTTTGTTATAATTGGATTATGGGTGAAGTTTGTATTTCTAACTTACTTCTTATCTTTTTTTTTAATTATTAAGTATTAGGTATTAAGTTTATTTAAATTATTCGTAATTTATTTATATAACTTTCTTAAAATAATCTGATTATGGAAAGTAACTATAAATATTGTGGGATGTAGAAAATGTAAATATATTTTTTACATTGATGGATTATCTGTGAAGTTTGTATTTCTATTTGTTTTTATCTTTTTTTATTATTAAGCTTTAGATATTGATTAATTAAATTATTTATATATTTGCTTTAAAATTTGGTAAAAAAAATGATGATGATGATGTAAAAATTTAAGAATGGTTTTGAAATAAATGGATTATGGTTGAAGTTTGTATTTCTATTTTATTATTTTATTATTATTAAGTTTTAGATATTCATTAACATTCCATTCAATTGTTTAAAATAATTTGGTAAAATATGATGATGATATAAAAATTCCAAGAAATCAAGAATAGCTTTGGCTCCGGTGGGAATGGAATCTATGGGTGAAGTACTGAAGTATGTGCATTTGTCAAATGACATCACATATTTCTAGAAGTTTCTAAATCCACTTTAGATGGTCTTAAAGCAAACCGGTTAATGGAAAACTTGAAGGTCAAATTTGTAGACTTTTTGATGCCTAAAGCAAGCAGCTAGTGTATGGAGGTGTTTCCTAAGGTGTTATATTAATGTATAAACTATAAAGTGATAATAGTTTCATGATATAATGTTATAATAAAATGAAGAGTTATAAAACTATGGGGCTGTTTGGCAACATCTGAACCAATAAATGCTGAATGAATAAGAGGTCTGAATGGGTAAGAGGCTCTGAACCAGTAAGTGCTGAACCATAATGTGCTGTTTGGTTAGACCTCTGAATGAGTGTGTATAATGACTTTTTTACCCCCCTTGCTTCCAGTTAATCATACCCATTTTCTGTCAGAGTTCATCGAACACATGGTCTTCAAACCTAGAGACCTTCAAAATCAACTATTAACAACACAAAAACCATTTAGATATGTGAGATTTTATACAACATCTACACGTGCTGAAATGGAAACAAAACTGAACCGAAGCACCCCCAGCCAACCCGACAGTACCCGAAACAAACCCAACTAGAACTTGACCAAAACTGGAATTAAAACCCAAACGAGAACAAACCTCCGCTGCCGGAGTCGTGCCGGAAAACGGCTCTGCTATTGACGTTGTTGCTGTGTGCCGCCGCTGAACTCCGCCGCTGCTGAACGTCGCTGCCGTGACGCCGCTCCGTTTGTCGGAATCTTGATAGAGAGGCAGGAGATGTATGGTGGGTTTAGGGTTTTAATAAAGAAAGGATGAAGAAGAAGAGCAGCGATGATTTTGGTCTGAGGTTTTGTGTGTGAGGGTGTTTTGTTTGAGCAAGGGTACAGAGGTCTTATTTTTCATTCAGACTCTCTTATATGCTGAACCATTCAGAGCTGAATGGAACCATTCAGAGCTGATGTTTTAGTGAACCAAACACACCTACCTCTGAGCGATTCAGAGCCAAGCCTCTTAATGGCTCCATTCAGACCCAAACAAACAACCCCTATGTCAAACGAGAGATTTATATGTATATTAATTCCAATTTAAAAACATATATAGTTATTTTTTGGATAAAAAGTAAAAGAACCTAACTAGTTATATTGTTGTATTAGTTAGATTTTAAAAAAAAAATCATACTGTTTTCTTAGAATAAATAAGAGAGAAGAACCCAAATAATGTAGATTTTTTTTAATTTTAAAAAGCTAAAGAAACAGCTTAAATGAGTACTTAATTATTCAATAGTCTTTTAAAAACTCAAAAAAATTAAAAAGCTAAAGAAACAGCTTAAATGAGTACTTAAATATTCAATAGTCTTTTAAAAACTTAAAAAATATTGTGTGACTAGCTCAGATAATAAAATTGCAAGCCTTTTAGATATAAGATTTTGAGTTTAATTCCAAACAAAAAGTAGATTAGTTTAATGTAATTTAAGTTGTTTAAAAAAATATATGTAGTATTTTAAAAGAGTTGGTAAGTACTCATACATTTAATGGTCAAAACTTACATCAAAGAGTTCTTTTTTTACGGCTAAATTTTTGGAATCTTAACTTTATTTTTTTTTTAATAACGTTTAGAACTGACTCCAATACTCAAGTGAGTCTTTCAGAGTTTTAATTATGCTATGCTCGTTAAATGGTGGTGGCGGTTCAAAGAGAATCCAAACCAGCTTTGGGCGGCCGTTGTGGGGGCTATACATAAAAAAATTGGTTCCTCTGATTCTCCTTTTTTTCCTCTCAAAAAGAGTATTACGGGGATTTGGAAGGATATTGGCTCGGTGGAAGTGGCTCTGGCAAAAATTGGTATAAATATTAAAGATAATCTCATCGTGAATGGAGATGACTGGAAGTGGAGATCGGATCCTGACAACTCCTTCACCGTAAAGCAGGTCAGATTCGATATTGAGACGGCTCTTGTGTCTGACACTAACGTCGAATTAGTGTATAAATGGAATAGCTGGGTCCCTCCTAAGGTAAATTACCTGTTTTGGCGAGCGCTTATCGGTAAAATTGCTTCCAAAGTCGGTCTTGTGCAAAGGGGAGTCCCTATCGGTGATTGCCTGTGTCCTCGGTGTGGTTTAGAAGCGGAGGACACTGATCATATCTTCGTGGGATGCCTTTGGGCCCGATGTCTGTGGTGGAACGTCCTTTCCTGGATGCGGATCTCTTTCCCCCACGGACATAAGGACTCTATCGGACCTGGTGGAGTTTCTTGATAACCAGCCGGGAAGTAAAGTGTGGAAGAGGACTGTTTTCTCTTCCGTCTCGGCAGCTGTGTGGAGGATATGGAAAGCTAGAAACGAAAAAAATTTTGAAGGCAAGTTCATCCCGTTAACCAGATCTGTGGAGCAAGTTAAAGAAGACGCCTTTCTGTGGATAAGTAATCGTTCTTCCCGCCATCAGTTAAGCTGGGACAAATGGAGAACCTTTGATGTTTCTGAATTGATGTGATCTTGTTTGTTTGTTCGGTCGCCTGTTTTGGTTTTGTTTTTGTTTTCCTTGTTTTCTGTTTGTGTTCCCAGTTTTTCTTGCTGGCTCTTTATATATATATATATATAAAGTGTGTTTGCCGTTCAAAAAAAAAATTGTCCATATTGATTTAGAAACTTCAGGGTTGGCTCACCAAGTAACATTATCAAAGATGAAACTCACTATTGTGGAAAAACCCTCTTGAATCAAGTTTAAAACTTCTAGAGATCTTAAGTCTTAACCATCATTCTCATACCATCGGACCAGAAGGCACTTGACCAAACTTGATTTAAATGATTAAATTAGTTCCACGTTGATCTTTGTTTCTTACCGGATAACTCACATCTATTAATGATACTTTTAAAGAGTTAATTACTGTTTTCGTCCTTGTGTTTTGTCAAAAATCACTATTTCAGTCAATTAGTTTAAAAATTGCGATTTCAATCCATGTGGTTTCACTTTCGTAACCATTTCAGTCCCTGTACTTAACAGAATAATGGATTGAAATGGTTACGAAAGTGAAACCACAGGGACTGAAATCGCAATTTTTAAACTAATTGACTGAAATAGTGATTTTTGACAAACCACAGGGACGAAAATAGTAATTAACTCTACTTTTAAATTTACACACTTTATCCTATGATTGATGTTTGTTTTTTACCGTATATACGTAGTGTTATATATACGATAATAATAATAACTAGTGGATTATATCCACGCTACATGACAGTATTACCGACATTCAGTCGGTATTAGTCTGGTTCGTTTCATCACATGTACAACATTGGTTGAAACTTAAAAAAATACGTTACATCCGTGTTACGAGGCGGTGATACCGTTTCGTGACCTGCACAGTATCGGTTGAAACTTAAAGAAAACGTTAAACCCATGCTACACGGCAAAGGTACTAATGTTCAGTCAGCGTTAATTAGTCCTATTCGTACCAATGTTTTAGATTAATGTGTGTGTGTATATATAGGGATGAGTTAAAAGGAGAACCACCTTAGTTGTGAGAACTAGGTCATTCAAAAGGTTTTTAACGAATTTTTTTCTCAAAAGTCATAAAAATATCACTTGTTTCACCAAAAAAAAAAAATGTCGCATACCCACATTTACATGAGGCGTAAAAAAATATTTATCTTCGTATAAAATTTACACCAACACATAAAAAAAACTTGTATCTGTCAAAACTATTAGACAATTTTTTTACAAATGTGTTTATACTATTTTCATCTACGTATATGCAAAAAAAAATTGGCCCAACTCGCGCGAGAACAAAAAGTTCTCACAGCTCTCACAACTCGTGCTAGTTTTCATTTGAACAAAAAGGAATAGGTTTCATTTTTACCTGCATTAATCCTTTGATGACTTCATCCTTGTAATATTCAGGTTGTGTTTCTTGCAACTTCAATAAAACTTCAATCAAGTTCTTTTGTTCCATTTCCTTGATGGCTGGCTCTGTGCAACCACCCTCTGTCGTGAGAACTACTGGTTTCTTTCTATTTCTATGCTCTTCTAACAAACCTTGCATAAACCCATCTCTTTTTCCCCTTAACGCCACCATCCTCTTCTCCAACTCCCTCCCTCCCAGCCACTTCCACCATGGCAAATAATCCGACACATTCGTCGTCTCCATTAACACAAACGTCTCCTTTACAACCTCCTTAAACCGCCGAGCCGCCTCCACATCCACCTCCTGATCACCATAATACCTCTTTCCCGCAATCATCATCATCATTACATTCAACATCAACTCAAAAAACATTGACTTCATCTCCACCATCTCATCGGTCACCACTTTACGATACACCTTCTTAGCCAACAACCTCACCTCCTCGGCACGAATAGAATTTAGGGTTTGTAACCTATGAGCCGATAAGAGCTCAAGCGAGGCGATACGACGTAAGTTACGCCAATGATCACCATAGCTTGACCAAGAAAGGGTGGTGTAGTCATACCCAAGGTGTTTCCCCGCAAGCAAATGAGGACGGTTGGCAAAAGTAACGTCGTTGGTTGTGAGGCATTCCTCCACCGCTTCCGGAGACGAAACCAACAAAGCGTGGCGGGTGCCAAACCGTAGCATGAGTATGGGACCATGACGGTTTGATAGTTTACCTAAGGCTCGGTAAAGAGGGCTTTTAACCAAGTAAAGATGACCTATTATGGGTATGCATGGGAATGGGGTTGGTGGTAAATTTTTCTTCTTTACAAAGGCAAATTTGGTAATCCATATTATGGTAACGATGGAGAGGATCACATAAAATGCCTCCATGTTCTAGTTTGAGGTTTTCTTGTATAGATTTGTTAGAAAGATAACAACGTATTTATAATGTAAAAAAGTAACGTGTGGTGCTTGCCTACTAGCCATCTTTTAGAATATAAAGTCAAAAGTCATTAAGTGTTCACCATACTTCTTTATGTTAGTGGTACGTAAGATGGTTGAATGATCGAATTTATGCTGAAGAAGTAATTATTATGTATTTAAAGAACATATATATAAGTTGAGACTTGAGAGATTAGATTAATTGAATAGGTAATTTTGTCTAATTGACACAATAAAAGTAAAATATAAAAAAGATCGACCTAGGTAGATATTATTACGCAACTCTGGTTTATGAATTGTGATCGTCACTTGTTAGATGTCAAGGTGCTCATATGCATGCTAATTTAATTGGTAGACTTTTAAACACTTCTAACCTTTTTAAGCTTAAATACTCTGCTATTGTCACTTATGTTATAACCTAATGGTCAAGAGAAATTATCTTTTATGGGGAGACCAAGCTTCAATTTTTGAGAGGTGTAAGTATTTAAGGGGAAAAAATTAGTCGTTCAAAAAAAATACTGTGTTATTAAAATTTGAACATATGTTTTGATTCCAATTTGAGTCACACTATAAAATCGAACCGATCGAACCAAGCACAACACAATGAAATTGATTACCTGATTACTTTGTTTTTGATGTATATCTATCACAATGATAGTACAATAAATCTATTATATATAATAAATGAATGTTATTTAGGACACGTGTCACTTGATTAGGGCATCCTCAGTTCTCTTTTCCCGCCCAACAGTGCCATCCCCTTTTCCTTATATAACCTCTCTTCTCACTTCTGATCTTTGTTTACAAACTCCTACGGTTCATTCTCTCTCTATATTCAGGCGATTCAAATTCAAATTTCACAAACCTTAATCTTCTTCCAGACGCCACCATAAAATCATCTTTTGTTAATCGATTACTTCATCAAAAGGTTTGTTCTTCTTTTTTTTAGTTGAAATACTTTCATGATTTCCTCTTATTTACACTAATCCTAATTTCTACTCGTAATCTAATCATATGGTTCCAGGGTTGTTGTCATCAAAGTTGAAATCCGCTTAGCTGCGGATAGATTTCTGCCATAAGCTGGTATGTTTGAATATGTTTTGAAATTAGCGTTTTTTTCTTAATGGTGATGATATGAGTATAACATCTGTTGATTATTGATGTTTGAGTATGTTCAGCCATTATTCTTTCTGAAATTAGAGTTTCATTTCCAGTTCTCGAGGTATTATCTGTTTGTAACAGCAGTGGTTCAGCATCTACAGTGGATTCAACATCAGGTGTTTGCTATTATTATTTGATGTTGTTTGCTATTATTGTCTGATGTTGTTTGCTATTATTGTTTGATGTTGTTTGCTATTGTCGTTTGCAGTTGAAGATATCTTAATTAAGGTAATAATTGTATTACATCCTGTTGAAAATTAGAATTGATAAATTTAGGGAAAGTGAGGTTGAAAGTTAATAACCCAACAGTGGAGCATTTCATTCTACAGGTTCCATAAATTAAGGGTATTCTCATATAATGATGATGATTGTTCCACGGTTGTTTCCAGTATTATTGTTCCAACATCGTTTAAAGTATGTGTTTTTTGCTACTCTGATTTTCAATTTTGACTTTTTTATTTTGAAGTGATATCCTCTAATTCTCGGTTTATATTTCAGTCTAATCACAATTGTTTGAAATTCATACAATCTGCTGCGGGTTATTATAGGTTTGTATTCAAAGAAGCATAAAGTTTAATTAAACACAAAGAAAGATTATTAAATTTATAGTTAAAATAATTTTTGCTTATGTCTAAATGATGATGATGATTATAATTGACTTGTGCAGAAGATGGTGATGGAGAACCCACAGTAGTTCCTACTAAACGCAAGAAAGGATCTGCTATTGTTGTAAGATAAGATTTTATGTTACTAGAGAGTCTAGAGTAATGATGTTTCCTACCTTTTTTGTATTAAAAGAAGCATAAAGTTTGTTTTAAAGGAGCTCTTTATGAACAAAGACTGATGATGCCTATCCACTGTTGAAGACAAGGTCCTGTTAAAGACAAGCACTTTATGTACCTAGAGTTTGATTAATCAAAGGAAAACGACTGTTTAGTATCAGCAGTGGTTCAGCGTCTACAACGGATTCAAATTTAGTATTTAATTATCAGTGGTTCTTATGTAACTTTAGTATTTCATTATGAGTTTGTTTCATGTTGTAAGAATCAGTGAATTCTCAGATAATAGATTGCTTTGCCCGATTAGATTATGTGTTAAATTATAGTTCTTTAAGTGATTGTTTCGTTTTCTTGAATTCTATGTAATTTTGTAAAGAAGTACAATAACAAACAGTGGTTTTAACATCTGTTTGCAATTTGGTCAATAGTTAATGGAAACCCCTGTTAGGTTTAACAGTAGATGTTATTAACTTAAACATCTGTTCAGGGTTAAACAGATGTTTGGGCTTTAACAGATGTTTGGCTCTAAACCAAACATCTGTTTAAGGTCAACATCTATTTGAGTATTGGTCCTGTTGTGAAATTTTTTTGACCCAACAGTGGTTTTAAACCACCAGATAAACATCTCTTTATGTGCAAACACCTGTTTATGGTCAAACTTCTTTTTATGGGCAAACTTCTGTTCAAGGCGAAACATATGTTTCTTCAAAATCTGTTGACCATTGACTGACCAAACATCAGTGTTTAAAAAACTGTTGGGTATCCACTGATAGGAAAAATAGTCACTGCTCACTTTTTTTATTGTTGGCATCTATTGATATTGACCATCAGTGGTTTTCCTAAAAAACAGTCACTGCTCACTTTTTTGTTATTGATGGTGTTAATTAGTGATAGATTGAAATTATCAAATAAAAACTAGAATTACAATGAAATTACCATTTTACCTCATCTTTACATACCAATGAAATATGTTGACCATTGACAACTGTTGGGTATCCACTGATAGGAAAAATAGCCACTGCTCACTTTTTTTATTGTTGACATCTATTGATATTGACCATCAGTGGTTTTCCTAAAAAAACAGCCACTGCTCACTTTTTTTGTTATTGATGGTGTTAATTAGTGATAGATTGAAATTATCAAATAAAAACTAGAATTACAATGAAATTACCATTTTACCTCATCTTTACATACCAATGAGGTAAGATTTCCTCCAACATTGTTTTGATCATACAATTTAAAATTAAATTAAAAAATAAAAAAAAATCTTTATAACTATTTGTTGCAAATCAAATCAGTAATTAATGCTAATTTTTTGAGCTTTGGACATTTAAAACATGCAAAATGTGAATTTCAAACTCACGGTTTAAAAATTAGAAAAGTCATCATGACAATACCAGTTGCTTTCAAATCATCATCAGTAATTACTGATAATATCAGTAATTACTGAAAAGTCATAATGACAATTGACATTCTCTCTCTTTTGTTTCCTACTTTGCATAACAATTCAAATTCAAATATTTAATATTTAATATTTAATATTTTAATAAAGGAGTATATAAGGATATATACTACTGTCGATTACCAATAAACATCAGTTCCCAATAAACATCAGTTCCCAATAAATAAGATAATTTAATAATTATCAGTTCCCACATTCAAAATTCAAAATTCAAACCGTATATTCTAATCCTATAAATAAGATATAATTATCTGCTATCACATTCAAATCTCGCTGGCTCATATATGTGTGCTTATCTCTCTCTCTCAAATGCATCTTTCTCGTGATTTAGGCGCTAATCTCCGATTACACTTCTTTGTTCGAATGTTTGTTGATTATGTTTACTTGTTATCCTTCCAGTATCATTGTTCCAACATCGTCGTTTCAATGAAACTTCCCAACATCTCTTGAGACAAACCCTATACAAACTCAAAGACGAACCACTGCCCAACAACAATAGTGGTTCAAATTAAAAGCAGTTATTCTTCCTTTGTTTATGTTAACAGTATTTATATGTAACAATATTTATCACATCAGTGTTTTATACTTTGTTTATGTTAACTTAAAGTCTCCCACTGTTTTCATTGTAATCATTGCAACCACTGTTATTAATCCATCAGTGTCTTCATAAAACAACTGTTCACGAGAGATCAGCTTTGTATAAATCCTGATGTTAATGCATTGAGTCCTTCCATGGAGTTCATCGCGATTGTCGGAGATATACATTGATGGAGTTTAAAGCTAAAAGCACAACTGATATTAAGGTGAAACATATGTTTCTTCAAAATCTGTTGACCATTGACTGACCAAACATCAGTGTTTAAAAAACTGTTGGGTATCCACTGATAGGAAAAATAGCCACTGCTCACTTTTTTTATTGTTGAGATCTATTGATATTGACCATCAGTGGTTTTCCTAAAAAACAGCCATTGCTCACTTTTTTGTTATTGATTGTTTTAGTTTAGTGATAGATTGAAATTATCAAATAAAAAGTAGAATTACAATAAAATTACCATTTTACCTCATCTTTACATACCAATGAGGTAAGATTTCCTCCAACATTGTTTTGATCATAAAATTTAAAATTAAATTAAAAAATAAAAATAATTCTTTATGTCTATTTGTTGCAAATCAAATCAGTAATTAATGTTAATTTCTTGAGCTTTGGACATTTAAAATATGCAAAATGTGAATTTCAAACTCACGGTTATTATGTTTTAAAAATTAGAAAAGTCATCATGACAATGACAGTTTCTTTCAAATCATCATCAGTAACTACAGAAAAGTCATCATGACAATTGACCTTCTCTCTCTTTTTTTTTCCTACTTTGCATAACAATTCAAATATTTAATATTTTAATAAAGAGAGGATAAGGATATATACTACTGTCGATTACGAATAAACATCAGTTCCCAATAAACATCAGTTCCCAATAAATAAGATAATTTAATAATTATCAGTTCCCACATTCAAAATTGAAAATTCAAACCGTATATTCTAATCCTATAAATAAGATATAATTATCTACTATCACATTCAAATCTCGCTCGCTCATATATGTGTGCGTATATCTCTCTCTCAAATGCATCTTTCTCGTGATTTAGGCGCTAATCTCCGATTACACTTCTTTGTTCGAATGTTTGTTGAACATGTTATCGTTCCAGTATCATTGTTACAACATCGTCGTTTCAATGAAGATTCCCATCACAAGTCAACCTTTCAATATGAATGTTGCAGTATCATTGTTGCAACATCGTGAAAAGTTGTGTTGTTCGATTTTCGTTAAATCGAAAGTCAGGTTTTCTTGTGTCAGGTTTGTCATTGGGATTTCTTCTTTTATAGAAAGTATGGATAGATTCTTGCAATATCTTGAAAAGTTAAATGTGCTACAACAGTTGAGAAGAGACCTTTGCATTTTAGGTTTGTTTCTTGTTTGTGTTGTCAGTAATATAGAGTGCGGTGATAGAGACTTGCAGTTCTTGGCAATGCTGAAGTACATACATCTAGAGGTTCAGCAATGGATGGAGTTGAAACTAAAGTTTCTTAATTCTTGCTGTTATTCTTAGATTTGAACTTTAATATTGTTTAGTATGTCATGTAATTATTGGACTTTTAGTTTTAAGGTCATGAATAAATTAATAAATTTTATTTTATGAATCTATGTTGTATTTTATTTTTTTTATTATTTACTGTTTTAGTAAGATTTAAATTATGTTGATGTTGAATTGTGTCTGAACATCTGTTTAGTAAGACAACAGAGGTTTAATAGTGTCAATGCTTCTTCTCAAAGGGTTATGTTGCGGTTATAACAGCTGATCATGCTAAGGACTGTTATAGTTAACAACTGCTCCTTATAAAGACTGATGTTCTTAATGGCTGATGAGGCCTATCCACTGTTGAAGACAAAGCCATGTTAAAGACAAGCACTTATGTACCTAAAGCCTGATCAACGAAAGGAAAACCACTGCTCAGTAGCAGCAGTGCTTCAGCATCTATAGTGGATTCAACTTTAGTATTGATGTACCAGTGTTTCTATGTTGTGTTATATTTTTATTTATTATTTAGTGTTTGAGTACGATTTAAATTATGTTGATGTTGAATTGTGTTTGAACATCTGTTTGATAAGACAACAGAGGTTTAATAGTTTCAATGCTTCCTCTCAAAGGGTTATGTTGTGGTTATAACAGCTGATCATGCTAAGGACTGTTATAATTAACCACTGCTCCTTATAAATACTGATGTTCTTAAAGGCTGATGAGGCCTATCCACTGTTGAAGACAAAGTCATGTTAAAGACAAGCACTTATGTACCTAAAGCCTGATCAACGAAAGGAAAACCACTGCTAAGTAACAGCAGTGCTTCAGCATCTATAGTGGATTCAACTTTAGTATTTATGTACCAGTGTTTCTATGTTGTATTTTATTTTTATTTATTATTTAGTGTTTGAGTACGATTTAAATTATGTTGATGTTGAATTGTGTCTGAACATCTGTTTGATAAGACAACAGAGGTTTAATACTTTCAATGCTTCCTCTCAAAGAGGTTTTTGAGTGGTTATAACAGCTGATCATGCTAAGGACTGTTATAATTAACCACTGCTCCTTATAAATACTGATGTTCTTAAAGGTTGATGAGGCCTATCCACTGTTGAAGACAAAGCCATGTTAAAGACAAGCACTTATGTTCCTAAAGCCTGATCAACGAAAGGAAAAACATTGCTCAGTAGCAGCAGTGCTTCAGCATCTATAGTGGATTCAACATCAGTATTTTATACTCTGTTAGATTGTTAAATTTCATATCATAGGGTTGTTTATATCTAACGGTATTTATTACATCACCCCAGCATGCTAACTGATTATATGTAATACTTTATTTAAAAAATCTCAACATTCATCTTAAAAATAGTTAAAATGAATTTTTTTTATGAATTATAAGCATTAAAATGTTTTAAGGCTATCCACTGATAACTTAAAGTCTCCCATTGTTTTTCAGTGTAATCATTGCAACCACTGTTATTATTCCATCAGTGTCTTCATAAAACAACTGTGTTCCATTACTCATCAGGGGTTGGCTCGTGGACAGTTCATAGCCGTCAGATCTTTTGTAACCGCTGCCACGTCAGCATTCACTTTTCCTGCTATAAAACCCTGATCAAAACCCCCAATCAGGGTTTTAACTGTCGAATCGAATTCATTTTTCCTTTTTCAAAGCAGTTATCCTCCATTTCTCTCAAAATTCCTCATCGTCCTTCTTCCTCAAATGGCAAAATCACGGTCTTCATCAGTTAAAAGGAAATCCAGTCAAAAGGTCATAGAAATTCGATACAAAGCTCCCCATAACTACTTGGGTCTGTTGACAAAACCAAGTAACACTGAAACGTTCAATTCCGTCATAGATGTCCTTTCGTCTTCAAAATACAAAACTTTGTTGACTTCTGATGCTCCGATTTACTTGGCAACCCAGAGGGAATTTTGGAGAAATGCAAAACTTGAATATCAAGATAAAACACCCATAGCCATCAATTCCTCGATAAAGGGTGTTGATGTTAAAATCACACCACAAACCATTTCTGAGGTGTTTGAACTCAATGATCTTGATGGTAAGACTTCTTTCCCTAAAATAGAGTATCAAACAGATTTTTTAGAAAGAGGGTATGCAAAGAAAATGAAAAAAAAACACTTTGCAAAAAGGCAGTTTTCCCCCTGCCCCAAGGTTTTTGTTTCATACCCTCTTAATGTGTGTTTCTAATAAGACCACTGCTTTCAATGAAATTCCATTAAAGATCCAATAACTGGCATATGCTATCTTGCATGGGGAAGACTTTAACTATTCACAGGAGATCTTTAATGACTTGGTAAAAAATGTTGATAGCAAATCATTTTTACTATTTCCAAGGTTCCTAAGCTTTTATTTTCAAAAGAAATTTGGAAAGGATGATGCTCATGTACTCATCCAGGGTGAACCTTTTCAAATAAATGGCCTTACACCGTTAACATTTACAAGGCTATCAAAAGTGTCCAAAACACAAGCAGAGGCTCCTGAGCAGACTTTAGCAGCTACCACTGCTCCTCAGGCACCTGCTGCTGAGCCCACTGCTCAAGGTGATCACAGCAGCAAAACAACTGCTGTGAAACCCACACCTAAATCCACCAAAAGACCAAGACAAAAGAAAACACAAAAGCCCCTCAAACCTAAAACAAAGGCAACTCTGGAAGATGAGATCCCAGAGCAACTGCCGGTGAAAACACAAAAGTCACCAGAAACCACTGCTGCTACTTCCTCACAGCAGATGGTAGAAATATCTCAACCTGCGCCTCAAACTCCTCCTGTTTCTTTTCAAAAAGAACAGGTTGTAAGAATAGGGACATCAAATTATGTTGCTTTGGACTCACTTGAATCCATCATCCCCAGCCCACTGCCCGGGGCAAATCCTCTTTCCACTCCCGTACTCACTGTTACAATTCCACCACAAACAAAACTTTTGTTGGATGCAGTTGATATAAATCAGATAGCAATCAGTTCCTCTCAACCACCTATCACTGAGAGCATGCCACAGAAAGTGACTGAGTCTGAGCTCCCTATCATTGCTAACCCACCAACAACACCTGAGGATAGGGGTGTTCAGAAAAAACCGTAACCAAATAAAAACCGTAAACCGAACCGTAACCGTAACCAAATAAACCGATCCGAATAACGAATTCGGTTTTTGGTTTGGTTTCTAACCGAAACCGAATTGTGAATATGGTTTTTGGTTCGGTTTATGGATCCACATTTTATTTTATTTGGTTTATTCGGTTTATTTGGATAACCGAATAAACCATTTAACTTAATTAATTATTAAATAAAAATAATAATATTTTATAAATCATATACAATTTATTAGCCCAAAATATCTATTTTTATGCAGCCCAAATACCAAATGTAAATCTAAAACCTCAACTCAAACCCACTCATTTCTAAAATAATAGAACTTAAGACCTATATTTTCTTGGAGAAAGACTCATGTTTGAAGATTATTTATATTTTGTGCCATTAGACTTGTCAACTATTTATAGTTTCTATGATCTTTGTTTTGAAGCTTTAACTTTGTGTTTGTGTCTACGACTACTTTATGGATGTGTTTGTTTTATTTCGCAATGAAAGTTTCTTGTATTCATATATTGTTAGCTGTAAATTAGTTGCGATGTTCGAAAGTTGAAACACAAATATAAATATAAATTAGGAAAAAAAAGTACTTAGTACAATTTGGTTAGATTTGGATTATTTGGTTTCTAACCGAAACCAACCCGAATTGAATTTGGTTTGGTTTGGATCGGTTTGCATATTCCTTATTTGGTTTGGTTTGGTTTTTGGTTTGGGGTACAAAATTTTGAAAAGCGAATAAACCAAATAAACCATAAACCGAACCGATGAACACCCCTACCTGAGGAGGTTACACTGCAGGATGTACAAGTACTTCTTGTCAGTAGTTCAAGTGAAGCAGCTACTACAAGTGTTGAACCCACTGGTTTACACTTGGATAGTAGTTTCATTAATCAGACTTCCTTGAAGGCAATTTCTTCTATGGGAACCTTTCTAAATACTGGTGTGTATCCTGTATACACTCGTGAGCTTAGATTGGTAACCTCTGCTGAGGAAAGAAGTCCCCAGTTCCAAGAAAAAGGGGCAACAGGGGATGACTTTTGGGAAAGTCTTCCTCAGTCAACCACTGTTACAACCACCTCTGGTGGGAAATCAGATGATCCCATTAAATTGGATGATGGTTTAATGTACCGAGAATTGAGGGAGAGGCTTAACAAACTGGATACATCTATTGCAGAAATCAAAACCATACTGCAACAGTTGTTACAAAAACAGCAGGCACCACCTGCTCCCACTGACCTTTGGGCATTATTTCAACCTCTGCTTCACCAACAAAGAGCAAATGCTGATCAGAAACATGAAATTCGGCTTCAAAATATCAGAAATATAATGGAAGCCAGGTTCAAAGACACCCAGGCAGATATAAAAACCCTGAAGGCTCACTTTATGAATACCACTGGCACTGCTCCTCCCTCTATCATCTTTGTGGACAGCCCACCACCAAATAATGCCAAAAAGGCGGAGAAAATGAGGCAGTTGAAGAAAAAGGGATATGAAGATGGACTGTACATTGCACCAGATAATTCAACAATGCTTGCACACATCCCTTTTCCAGATGGTACCAAAAAGGTTGATGTAACCTTAAATGCCATTGCTGATGCAAAAGCAAGGGTGAAAAAGGATACGGAGGCAAAGGATAAAGGAAGGTTTGAACAGGAGAAGAGAGTTTTTATGGAGATGAATGAACAGGGTATTTCTGAGCCAAAGGATCAAGAAAATTCTCAGCCCATAAGAAAGTCTACTAGAAAAGTCATACAACCCAAAACCACACCTCCCAAATCCACAAAACAAACTCCCAAACCTTCCAAAAGCTCCACACATCAATCTTCGAAACCAACAGATGTTAAAACACATGTTGTATCAACAGTTGTTGCTTCTTCAGTGGTTTCAACATCTGTTATCCAAACAACTTTCACCACTACCACTTCAACACACACTACATCCACTGTTTTATCCCCATTACGAAAAATCCCTTCACCACCACCAATACCACCTGCTAAAAGGCAGAAGACAACAGTTGACACATCATCCGTGGTAATGGCAACAGTGGTTGAAACCCCAGTTGTTTCAACAGCTGTTAGTCAAACACACATCATCATTACTCAAACACCCCAAACAAAACCATCATCACAAAACTCACCACCTGCCTTAAAGCAAAAGACAACTGTTGATACATCAACAGTGGTTGAGACACCAGTTGTTTCGACAACTGTTAGTCAATTACCTACCACTTTTAACAATCCTTCCCAAGCCATAATTCTGTTTGCTCCAAAACCTCAAATAGTAACACCTCCTCCTGAAAATGTGTATACTAGAAGAAAAAATCTTCAAGTGCATGATGATGATATACCAGCACCTGATCCTGTTTCATCTGTACCTTACAAAATCACCAAACCTGAATCTTTCATTCCTCCAAAATTGGTCAATCCAATCAAAGATCCAATAGCTCTTCAAGGATATGAGTCTGCAGATAGTACCCCAGCAGCTGCCAGTTATCCACTGGAACTCCATGCAGTAAAGAATGAAATGAGGCAGTTCTACACAGTTGATGATCCTTCAAAAAGGAATTTCCCTTCTCTGGTTGGTTTTAGAAATCCAAAAAACATGGATGAATATCTAAAACTAAAAGCTAGACAAGCTCAAATAATAGCTACGGTTGAATGCGAAGGAGAAAATGACAATGTGTATTCAAGTCATTATCAGTTTTTACTCACCAAAGTCAAGCTCATGGAAGACTATGCTAGAGATATGAGTAAAGAAATGTTAAATTTACCACCAGAACCTGGCCTGCAAAAAGATGTGAGAAAAGACATTCTGGCACTGATCATGAGTGAGAAGTTCTACCCTGCCAAGGAAGAACAATTCCAAGATTGGCCACTTGTTGGTCTCAAAGCAGAACTCAATAGAATTGAAAGAGTAAAAAGAGATCCAAGCATGAAAAGGTCAGCACCAAACTGGCGTAAATACAAAAAGGCTATTGATGATCTTACCTTGGAGTATAAAAGAAAGAAACAAGAGTTGGTTGATGCAAAGGTTGCAACTGCCAAGGCCATAGCAAAATGGATAAGGCAGTACACTGATGAAGCTTATGAAAGGCTTAGAAAAAAGAGAGAAACAGATCCTAGCCTTCCAAAGAAGCCTGATTACAAAACTATTAACATGTCAAAGAAGCAGCTCCACAATTCTGAACCACTGTTCACATCATCAGATACCTCTGTCATTATGTTAAACCAAAGAAAGAGGCAAAAGTTAACTGATGCAGAAGAGAAAGAGCAAGAAGATGTATATTTTAAACAGGCTATCAAGACAATGGCACTTGAAGATGACAGCTCAGCAAAGCTTCTACATACATTGGAATCCAACCACTGATGAAGCATAAAAATTGAACCTCAAACTACTGATGGGATCCAAGCATTGTTGAAGATCAAAGCATTGTTATTCAAGGTCTGATCACCCTTTGAAAATAGCACTGATCCTCAACATCAGTGCTTAGATTACAACAGTGGAATGAAGAATCAATGTTTATGTATCAGTAGTTTGAATATAATCAGTGTCTGTTGTTATAGATTCAGTGTTTATGTTGAACATCTGATCTGATTTACTTTTGGTCAACATTTGTTTGAATTTTGGTCAACATCTTATTTTGTTAAGAAGTACAAGAACAAACATTTTTACAAAATCCCAAATCACCCCATCATTTAAGTGCATTGAAGTAAAATTGGAAATAATGTTATTCATGTGGTCCTGTTGTTGAATAGATCTAATTCCGTGATTTTAAGACAATGTTGTTGAATAGAATAAGATGGTTGATGTAATGTGGCCGTATTAATAACAAATTGTAATTAATTAATCTAAATAACTTTCCCGAGCCCGGGAAGCAATCCCGGGTAAAAACCTAGTATTATATTAATAAGAAAACTACAAAAACGAATATCGTAATGCGATGTGTCACTTGCGCTGCATCGCACAGCCATCATGCTAGTTATTATATAATACACTAGGTTATAGACCCATGGATTACAAGAATTTGTACAATATAAACGTTATAATATATAATCTTTAAAATAACTTTATATAACTAACGACATATGTTAATTAGTGATGAAACTTTATATAAGCGAATTTTCATTACCATATGACAGGTCACACAACTAACATTAATTTATCACAAAAACTGACATATGTTAATTAGCAACACAACACTGAAATACCATGATAGCGCTGTATTATGAATGAAGTTACGAATTACGTTACAAATAATAGTGTATAAAAATAATATTAATTTTATTATAGTGTATCTTTTAAATATAACTTTTATTTAAAATAAATATATAAGGCCTCAATTCTATTTACAAAATTTATTATATAAGTTCTTCCTTTTCTCTTTACCGGTAAAAAGCCTTATTTGTTGTTATAATATAAATGAGATTTGTTATTCTTACTGATAATTGTTATGCGGATTTAATTAATAATTATTTATTATAAAGTTATAATATACATTAACGGTTTATATAAGATGAATAAAAATCTTTTCGTTATTAAAGGTTAACTCACTATGTTCAAAAATGGGTAAAAAAGAAAATTAACAATATTAAAAAATGGTTTTAGGGTTACAAAGGGATTTGGACGGGAAAAAATTTGTGCGAATATATATATTTATATATTTGTTGTGTCTGTAACCATGTAGGTGTGTATGAGCCAATGTGAGTCTCGCCCACTTGGTATATAAAAACTTGCCTCTTAAAGGGGAGATCTCAGATTCAAAAATGAGCAAAATGAATATTTTAGTATAGTTAGTGTAAAATAGAGTAGAAGTATCATTTGCCATTAAAAAGGTACTCCAAAACATTATAGAGAACGTCAAGGTTTTAAAAAACCATTTTTGCGTATTTGGTGTAAAATAGAATAGGAGTATCTTTTACCCGTTAAAAAAAACTAAAAATATATTGCATATTTTTTAACTCTATTCTACTGAAAACACATTTATTGATCACAAATCAGTGAAGCTATAAAACCTTAATATTCTCTCATCTATAAATTGAAAGGTCTCATATCGCTATAACTTCAAAATATTAAATTCTTCCGTCTATAATTTTAAAACAGAGTTGAATAAATTTTAGTCTTTTTGCAAGATGTCCTCTCGGTTAGTTGCTCTTTTTTAGCTTTTATTTAGATATTAGAAAAACTCATATATCGATTTTATATATAACTAGGATTTTGACCCGTTGCGCGTTGCGGCGGCGTCAAAAGTTAAAGTAACTCATATTTATACTGTATATTTGACCTGAATCTTTACTTAAAAAAATTACATTGTCATTGAATGAAAATGTATTATATTTGACCCGACTTGCTTTCAAATACAGTTTAAGAACGTACACAAAATAAGTATAAAACGTATTATTTTTTACCAGACTTGCTTGAGAAAAAAGTTTATGTCAAAACATGAGCCATTTACGTTCGATTTGGGTTGGAATTGTGTTGTAGCTCAAAAGGATTGATGTGCGTAAAGTGTGATAGGTATTTAAGTATATTTTAAGCCCTTTTTACACGTTAGTCAAGTTTTAAATTTATAAAACACGATATTTTACTAACACCAAACACACATATGGGCAAGTGCACCCATCGTGAGCGTAGTATAGTGTTGGCAAGATACCGAGGTCGTCCAATGACACAAGAGCTTTTAGTACCGGTTTATCCTCAACGTCTAATCAAATCAAAAGTTAGAAAAAGGTTTTAAACTAGAAAAATAAAAACTAACTCTATGCAGTTAATGCGGAAAAATATCGGATATCGGTCAAGGACCGATATTTGAGATATCGGTTATCGCGGTGGGATATCGGTAATTTATAATATAATGTATAAATATATATATATATATATATATATATATATATAGAACCTACATAATATATGTATATTAATATCTAGAACCTATATAATATATGTATACAACATCTTTATGCACTAACTTGTAAAAGTCTAGGGTTAATTTTGATAAATCTATAACTGGAGGATGAAATTGTAACTCAGTTAAAAGAAAAGGTGTAAACAAGAAAAATAATGAGTTAATTTATATAACCCTACTAATAAATAAAAACCCTAAACTAAAGCAGTCGCCGTCTTGTCTATCTCCTCCCTGTACGCTCCTCCATCTTCTAAACCTAAAAAACAAACAGCCGACACAGAGCTTCTTTCATTCTATGCTTCAGCAGGGAATCTAAGGTTCGATCAGCAGGTAAGCTTCGATTCAACAACATCGATTAGCCACCATTTCTACTCTATCATGATTGAATTGTCTATCACCAGCTGCAGTTTGTATATAAAAAAAGTTTGAAAAACTGGCCCATGCGAGATATCGGCGAGAAAACCGATACAAGTTTTGCAAAATCTCGGCGATATATCGGTGTTTATCGCCGATAATATCGTTGGCCGAGATAAAACCGATATTTCAAAACGATTTTTTGCCCTCCGACCGATAACCGATATATCGACGCTATAGCATCGCTATAGCGCCGATATTAACTGAATAGAACTAACTAAAATGCTGAAAATTAAAATAAAAATAAAAACAGATAGACAAGATGAATCACTTGGATCCGACTCGTGTTTAGTGTAACCTTTGATTATTTCCGCACTTTTACACTTTTTAAGAGATTATCTTACTTATTGTAGTAGGCCCCTCTTTTGAAGGTGGCGTTACCCTCAACCCAGTAGTTTGAGTCAGCAAGGATACAATCCTAAAGGGTCGGATTATTGAAAGATAATTAATTAAGTTATTAATGCATATTATGGTAGGCCCCTCTTTTGAAGGTGACGTTACCCTCGGCTAAGTAGTCTGAGTCAGCAGGGATACAGTCATAAGTAGCCATGTTAAAGTATTAATAGTAGCTTACATATGAGGGGATCAAAGAGTTTGGACCCCCGCCATCCAATACTGGTGGGTATTGAAGGAGGCCCTACTAAATTTGACCCAGGTCCTTGCAGCATCTATACACTGAACAAGGCAAGACTCTTACCAAACCGTTCCCTTAACCCTCGACCAGGTAGCCAACATATCTCCATATAGACTGTGGAGATATGAATGGTGAAAATCTTTTATTTTATATAGACAGTAAAATAATGCCAAGACACCACGGACAAACGATAAGGAAGAATCACCTTCAATATAAGAAACTAGTTATTAAAGTCATTAATACATAACCAAATAAAAAGTGCGAAAAGATTAAAAATAAAAAGTATTACACTAGACACTTGTCTTCACCAAGTGATGTAAAAGACTTAGGCAAACATGGCCTTTGATTGTCAAGAACTCTTACGATCAATCTTAGATCCCGAGACGACTCACACACTCTACGATGGACGATGGATGATGGTGGTGGATGATGGTGTTGTGATGGTGGTGGGTGGTGGGTGAAGTGTGAGAGAGGTGGTGTGCCAAGGGATGGTTTGCAAATGAGCCAAGCACCCCTATTTATAGCCTGAACAGCAGCTCGGGCACGGCCCCGTGTCCTCCTTCTTCTCTGTCTTCATTAATTGCAGTTTGTCTGCATTAGTTGACCACGCCCCCGTGTCCGCTGGGCATGGCCCCGTGTGCAGAAGCGTATCTGTACTATCAAGATTTCCCCAGATTCTGCGAATCTTAGAGTTGACCACGGCCCCGTGTCCGCTGAGCACGACCCCGTGGTGGTTGATAGAAGCTTCTACAGCTTTGTCTTTTCTGCTGACACTTGGGCACGCCCCCGTGCTCATTGAGCATGGGGCGTGTTCAGCCTTCTGTTCTCTTGTTTTGCTTGTGAAGATGCTGTCGGGGAGGCCAGGCATGCCACGTTTGTTCCTTTTCTTGTATTTATGTTAGATTTAGCTGCCTTTTTGCTTCTTTTATTCAGTTGAGCTCATTTAATCCTGAAAATACAAAAGGAAGACAAAAACACACTTTTTCCAACATTAGTACTAAAAAGGGTTAGTTTTATGTCATATTTGATGTAATTTATATGTTGCATTTTGCATACATCAAACAAAGTTATTTTTGATAAACTTGTTTGTGGTTAGTAAAAGGGCGAAAGGCGTAAAAAGCGTCGGTTTTCGTAAGACTTTTTATTTTTTTTGAAATTTTTATTTTGATGAAGCCATTATTCAAACAAAGTTATTTTTGATAAACTTGTTTGTTTATTTTTCTTTTGCCTCATCATCATCATTCTTTTTTTTTTAAAGTCATAAGAAAAACCTAGCTTGTTACTAAAACAAAGGGTTAAAAATAAAAAGGGTTTTGGTGGGTGAAAGGGTGTTTGTTTTGGGTTATGAAATGAAAAGGTTTAGGCTCAAAGGAGTTAACTAGGGGGATTTTGGGTAGGTGGTAAAAAAAATAATGGTGTAGAAATAAAAAGGGTTAGTCCTAATGCCTCCGTCATTTACTTACTCGGGTTTAAGTTTGTAAGGACCGGGAATGTATCGTCGTGGCAAGTTCTAGAATCGTAAGAACCAAGTGGCTATTCACACAAGAAACGAAAAATGAGCAATTAGTTTAAAGATATGTATTTTATGCTCAATAAAGGCTCAAAACTCACTTTTTGTGGGAATGGGTTTTTATGTGATCAAGTATATATAATCAAATTTTAACTAAACTTGTCGATCAAGTATATGCTCAATCCTCCACTTGTGGTGGAGTGGTGGAAAGGATTTGGTTTTCCTAGGATGGCCAAGTTCGATCCCCACACCCATCACATTTGGGGGAATGGCAATGAACGGGTGGAGGGCCAGTTGGTTCGAAACCTGGGAGCCACCCCGAGTTTTCTATTACAGTGCATTTACTCCAGAGAGTCCCCGACTCTTGTGGAGGGTGCAACTACACGCTCCCGGTTAATCGGGTGGGCAGTGGGCTGGAAATTTTCTCGGGGAACGCCTTAGCCAAACTCTGATGCACCAAGCGTGGGCCCGGTTAAGACAACATAGCCTTGGATGCCGGAGTGGGGCGGAGGGGCCTACCCGAGTTATAGGGTAGGTGCGATCTCTATCGCCTGTTGTAGAAATATCGCCGTTCAAAAAAAAACTAAACTTGTCATGCCGTTTCATAATTTTCTTATGTTGGTTCTTTTTATCACGACGCTATCGGTTGTAAATTTGTGAAAATATAACCTTTTTAGAACTTGAAATTCCCAAATTAAACCTAGACAAGTAAAAAAATGAAATTTTTTTGAAAATTTTTTTTGGGGTGATTAGCGGTTCCAATAGAGTTTTGTGTAAGGCTTGTGATTAGGACTTGCAAGATTCAAGGTTTTAGCATCCCCCCCCCCCCCCACTTAAATTACACATTGTCCTCAATGTGTCCCCAAAATACGTTTTTAGGTTGATTGAATGTGTAAAAAGGTGTGAAAAGCAAAAAATTTATGTTACTGGGCGTCTGGACATGGCCCCGTGGTGTCCGGGCACGGCCCCGTGTTCAGATCGCCAGTAACAGAAATTGTCAAAAAGAAACAGAAGCCTGGGCACGGGGGCGTGTTCAGTGAGCACGCCCCGTGTCCAGTTACCTGAACTGGGCATTTTCTGCAGATTGTGCAGCATGGGGCCGTGTTGGGCGGGCACGGCCCGTGCTGAACTTGCTGTAATGAAGAAAATTTTGTCGGATGGCCCTGTTTTCGTGCCTGGGGTGCTGGTTCAAGTTTCCCTTGTTATCCTTCACCATCCCGAGTGTGTTTAATTCCTGAAAATTAATACTAAACTAGAAAACATAAAAATTAATCTAAACTAAACTAAGGATAGTTTCGCGGAATGCCTCCGTGGTGCGCCACGTTTATAAGGGTCCTTGGCTAGACCCAAAGCCTGGTCATATGTTACCCAAGTGGGATGTTTTGCATCCCATGCTACACCGTCGGAGAGCGTCATCCAAACTTGAGTCAATGACCTTCATGTAGTTGACCGGGTCTTCGTCTTCGACTTTTTTCCAACTCCGAACTTCATTTCCTCGTCCCCAATCCTTAATGTTAGTGTTCCATCATTCATATCTACCACTGCTTGAGCCGTAGCTAGGAATGGCCTCCCTAAGATGAGTGGTACTTCGGCATCTTCCTCCATATCTAGTATGACAAAGTCGGCTGGGAACAAAAATTCGCCGACCTTGACCAATAGATTTTCAGCGACACCTTGTGGATATTTGACGGATCTATCGGTGAGTTGTATGCTTATTCTTGTAGGGCTTGTTCTCCCTAAGCCGAGTCGGTTGAACATTGATGAGGGCATGAGGTTGATGCTTGCCCCGAGATCGGCTAGTGCATTACGAATGGGGGATTCCCCAATCGAGCAAGGAATTGTGAAGCTTCCGGGGTCAAGCTTCTTTTGCGGGAGTTTGTTGAGTAGTAAGGCGGAGCATTCTTCGCCTAAGTTAACTAATTGCATTGATTCAATTTTCCTTTTATGAGTGAGGAAGTCCCTCATAAATTTTGAATATTTAGGCATTTGGGTTAGGACTTCAATAAATGGAATATTAACATGCAATTCCTTTAGTAAATTTTCGAACTTTGCGAATTACTCATCGGTCTTTTGTCGAATCAACCGACCGGGGTATGGAATCGGAGGAGTCTTAGTAGGCTCTTGAATTGGTGGAGAAGCCTTCTCTTGTTGGGGTGGAGTTGTGGATTGGCATCTTTCAGTTGATGGTAATGGAGCCTCCTCGGGACCCACGGTACGGTTTCTCAACCTGATGAGATGCACTTGTGCCTTTGGGTTGGTTTCGGCATTGCTTGGTAACGCGCCTTGTGGTCTCTCGGAGAAATTTTGAGCTATTTGATTTAATTGTTTTTCGATGTTATGAATGCTAGCTTGTTGATTTCTAAAATTCGATTCCAATTGTTTAAATCGATCCGTGTTTTTCTTTTCGGCGTCGGAGATGAGGCGAGATACAGTATCTTCAAGCCTTTCTCATCTGCCTTGTTGTGGAGAGAAATTTTGTGACTCGATTCTTGGTTGTTGAAAGTTTGTTCGTTGGTTTAGATTTTGTTGGTTACTACTATTGCGGGGTTCTCTCCAACCAAGGTTGGGGTGGTTACGCCATCCTTGGTTGTAGGTACCCGTTGGAAGACCCGACGGCCTAGGTATAACACCTCGCAAAAATCATGTCCAATATAGTATCGACACGTGTCATGAACTTTTAACGTGTAACGGATTGATTACGAGGGACTAAAGTTGACTAACGAAGAAAGTATATGTATATAAGAATGCAAAGTGTCAACATTTGATAATTTTGCCTTTTAACAACCCTACATGATGTTTATACCCTAAAACGAATGTATCATGAAGTGTGCGAAACCGTTTGTGGAAGAAAGTGAAAGTTTACAAGACGCGAGGGTTAAATGTGTCAACATGTTTAAGTTATACCTCTGAGTGACCTTTTAGCCAACCCGGAGCCTTGTAACGATTAATTATACTCCCAAGAATAAGTGGTAAAAATTTCACAAGGTTTTGATATCGTATGAGAAAGATATGCTAACTTTCGTAATTAAGGGGTTAAAAGCGTCAACGAGGCAAAACTTGTGTTTTCGGTTATCGTTTAATGAAACCGGACCTAATGATAATTGGTTTTATCTCATGGATCATAGAAATATAAATTTCATGGGTTAAAAGTGCCTAAAATGGAAGAAATTACGCATTAGAAAGTCCAGGGGTAAAAATGACATTTATGAAACTAGGATTGCTGATCAGCTAGTTACTGGCGCTACGCCACCAGCTGGGGTCTTCCCCGTGGCGTAGCATGACAGACTACCAGTATCAAAAAAGTCAGTTTAACGTGTCAGCTTGCATGTTTGCGCGATTCAGCGAGTTTGCCACCCTCTAGCTTCTTGAAACACGACCCTAGACACTTGTTATCACCTCTGGAGTTGCCATAACACCTGTAACAATCTCCAAGACCCATTCATGGCTATAAATAGAACCTTTGTTGCAACTTGTGAACTCACATTTGCACATCTTGCTTGTTCTAACTCTCTGGAGCATTCTTGGCAATTGAGAAGCCTTTCCTCTGTTCCAATCTCGTGTTAAGGACCATTGTAAGTCATCTTAGCTTCTGTAATTCAGTTTTACTTAGTTTATTAGCCTAAAGTCAAACCGTCATAATTAAGGTTTGACTTCGTGATTAGTTAGAGTTTGTCCAGTCAAATCACGAATTGAAAGTAGCTTTGAGTTGGTAATTATGTGGGTAATAAACCGTTAAAAGGGCACCCTCTGATTCCCACTCTAACTAGGTCAATTGTCGGGTCAAAGTTAATTTTAAAAAGTCAACAGAAAGCTAATTTTCACATAAACACATAATTAATGATGTAGAAGCTATGAAACCTGTTTTATCACTCATATAACTTGGTAATCAATGTAAGAACATGTCTAGGCATGTTCAACCCGACAATTTTCTGTTTAAGCTCGGTTCGGAAACAAAAGTCGCAAAAGTAGACTTTTGCTTTGACTTTCAGTTCTGACCCATTAGAGCATGTTTTAGAAATGCCTTAGAGCTTTATTAGGACTAGGTTCATGTTAGTGTAACCCTCTGAGGTTATACAACTTGGTTCATTAGTTATCCGATTCATATGCAAGTTTCCGTTATATGCCTAAATGTTGACCAATATGCCCTTTTGACCTTAAAACAAGAATTTTGGAAATGTGAGAGGCCAATAATCTTTATTACTAATTTATAAACATGTTCCTAAATTTTCACATCAATTGGAGGTCTAGATTATAAGTTATGCTCAATAGCGTAATTAGAAAGCTTTTTATTAATTAAACGGCGTAATTAGCGTATGGCCTATCTAAACCAAATTTTTGATACCAAACTTTTTACCTACTGATATAAAATAATATTTTGGGATTTTTGAAGATTTTAATTTAATTTTAGGATGAGCATAACATAGAGTTCTAAGCTTGATTCGGTAATTGCCGGTTTTGCCCTTTTGGCCTATAAAATGTGTTTTACAAATCATTTTGATACCAAACCTTTTTATACTGATTTTATATTATAGATAAATTATTTTAAGCCTTCTAGAATGATAAAAATATCAGCTTTCTTTATTTAACCCGGTAATCGCTTAAAATCGCCTTTTTACGCGTTTTAAACGCATAATATGTACTAAAACTATTTTAAATATATAAGACTTGATACCTACTGATATTTTTAGTAAATTTTTATACTTTAACAGTAAGCAAAAGTTTTAAACTCAGATTTCCAGATTTGACCCTTAAACCTTATGTGAAATTACCAAAATGCCCCTTCGGTGCATAGTTGATTATAAAAGGTAAAATTCACATATATACCATACCCTACTGTTATGACTTATAAAAATAAGTATTTTTACTGATTGTATCAGACCTGAAACTCAGAATAGTATTTAAACTCTTTTATAACCTTTAAAATGACTAAAATGCCCCTACGGGGCATAGTTTGAGTTTAAATTCATTTTGGGCATAATGGAAGGTATCCTACTGATATCACAACATATTTGAGGCATATTAACTTAGGAAACCTGTTCATGAATCATTTGGTTACCCGTTACGCATTATTCGCGTTCGGTGCGGTTTATGTAACTAGTTTGCATAAATTAGCCGAAACGGGTCAAACCTTATCATTTTTATCTCAAAATCCAGAATGTGTTTAGTTTACCCATATTATACAAGTATACAAACTTTTTAGGTCTAAACCACACTCTAATCCGGTCATCGCTTAATCGTGCGTTTTGAACCATATCTTCCTTTAAAACTAACTGGTCTAAGCTAAGGCTTAATTAAGACCCGTTAGTAATCTAATAGATTATTAAAAACCTTCGTTCCAGATTTAGGAGCCCAGTAAAAGCTATCTGCATTTGCTGATTGAATACGGTTGAGATAAATTGAATAATTTGCTCATGTAAATACTTTTAACTTATTTTCCCTATACGGGCTTGGGGTACGGTATATAAAATACCGCTTGGTCGGGCATTGAATCTTTAATCGTATGAAGGTTAATTTATTGAAATGACCCGTTTAAATTGTTTTGTTTGCTTAAAGCCTTTGGTGGTTAATGACCATGTCCCGGATATCCTTGGCATCATTTTAAGAAATGGCCACGACCTAAGCACGGGGTGTAGGCGTACACCTGACAGTGCATATATAAATAATAAGGTATAACCGCCGGTTACGGGAATAACTCACCGCGGGACTATATCATGTGGTGTGTCTATTAATCTTTAACCCGGTGTCAATCCGGGCTACTGAACGTATAAGAAACATGTAATTCTTTTACAAGTTTATATATAAATAATTATCCCAAGTTATAAAAAGTTTTGTGCCACGTGCATTCAAATCAATTTTCTTAAACATTTTCAAAATGAGTCAGTTAAATTGTATTTACCAGTGTAAACTGGCGTATTTTCCCAAAAAGGCTAAGTGCAGGTACTAATCGGAATAGGCTGGTTACTCCTAGCATCATTAAAGAGTCTCGCAAGCTTAGATGTTAAGATCTGTTGAACAACTATCATTTATTTGATCCGCCTGTGGATCCTTTACATTTCGTTTGTAATACTTTGATATTACTTTATATCGGTTTGTAATATTTTTTTTAATCTTTTGCTTCCGCTGTGCATTTAAATTGTGTTGTTTGACTATGATGATATCAACTACGTCACGATACTCCCCACCGGGCCCACCGGTAATACGTGGAAATATCGGGGTGTGACAGGTTGGTATCAGAGCCAACATTTAGTGAATTAAACACTAGCCTTTTGTGTTTAATCTCAATGACACAGTATCACATTCCTTGATCTTCTGAGTCTAGACTTAACATAGGAATACTCGCAACCCTAATCTGTAAATTATTGCTTTCGATTTTTATATGTCGCCAAGCAAAGAAGCCGTAATGGAAATTCTCCACATCCGGAGCCTTGAAATGCCGAGCTTCGTACCGCGGCTAGGATGAAACGTGCATCTAAGGAGAAGACATTCAGAAATAAAGTGAAGAAGAGAACTCCTTTTGCTGAAGTTCGTCTCCTTAGTAGTCCTTATAAGGACATATTTATCTTCTAGTCCCTTAATGGACAATATTATTTCTTTCAAGTCCCGTTTAGGGCAATTCTGTACCTCTTTTTAAAATCATTGGAATATTTTTATCTAAATTTCATTTATATCATTGTATATGAATATAATATATGAAATAAATTAAAATAACATTCCTTTTATAAGATCTACCATTATAATAAAATGGCAAAATCTAAAAAGGATAAGACCTAGCCCATGTGTCATTTTAAGACATGGCCAAGATGGTAGTTCCTCAATTAGATTCAGATCCTTATTAACATCCCAATCTAGGATTATTCTGCGTTAAATATTAAAAAGAATCTTAAAGGTAAAACCTAGCCACATGTCATTTTAGACATGGCCAAGATGGTAAAACCTATTCAAAAGATTCAAAACCTTGTTAACATTCCTGACAACAGTGATGCGATAAAATCACTTTTTGAAATTGATCTGCCAGCATATATATTAAAAAGAATCTTAAAGGGTATAACCTAGCTTGAATGTCATTAAAGACCTAGCTATGATGGTAAAACCTGTTTAAAAGAGATTCAGATCCTTGTTAACCTCTGAAAACATGTTAACACTCCCGACAACAGTGATACGATAAAATCACACTTGTCATCTTTATATTAGAAATTTTCCAAACCCCTTATTTAGCATAAATGATCAATAGGAATCATGGCTAATAAACGTCGAACATGATGCATACATCAAAACATTCATTTGGAATGTATGCCTACGGGCAAAGATATGTACATGGAAAAGATAGTTTTATTTCATAACTTCTTGTCAAGACAATGAACTATGAAATTTTCCGATCCAAAGGATCACCGATTATGTTTTAAATTTCCCTAGTGACAAGGCATCTGTGCCATCAAAAAGTCCTTTGGAATAAGCCCTTGTGCTATATAAAATGTCGGTACGACATTGACCGTCGTGACTTATGTCCCCTGTCTAATAAATATGAAGGATTATATTCTGTTTAAATGCCAAAGATGGTTTATTTAAAAACCTAGGCAAAACATAATCAAATAAATTTAATACTATCTATTGGCCTATATGTATAGGATGTTTTGTATAGGATGTTTTGTACAATTGTGTTTTTAGGTGTAGTGTATGGTCGTAGATATGTAATTATGTGTATAGGTTGTTTTGTGTTGTCACACTTGTTCTGTTTTACCATGCACTCTTTCACAACTCATGCTACATTGGTAGCTTCATACACACACACGCACACCTCATGTTCTATTTATTTCTTTCCTGAGTGTTTTGGAGCAGCCAGGAAAGAAATAATTGTGTTCTGGAGCCGAGGGTCTCTCTGGAAGCAGCCTCTCTATCCCTAGGGGTAGAGGTAAGGTGTGCCTACATCCCACCCTCCTCAGACCCTACAAATAGATTTGCTATTTGTGGGATTTTACTGGGTATGATTGATTGATATTGGCCTATATGGTTTATTTGCACTATGGCTATTTAATCATCAAATTCGACAATTCACTATATAATTGAACAAATTATTACTACTTGGTTTGTAGCCTTCAAAGCTTCACCATGGCTGACTCATCTGAAGCTCACAATCATCCAGTCAATCAGAATGATAATGCAAGACTGAGCCTAACAGGCACCAAGTTACAGGCTATGTTAGATACAGCCGTAAACAAAGCCGTGGACCGAGCATTAAAGGATCATAAGCGAAAGTGCGATAATACCCCAAATAAGGGTTACAAAAAGGGTAAGGCCGGTTCAAACCAGTCCAAGCCAAATGAGGCGAAACCCAAATGTAAAACCTGCGGGAAGCAGCACTTCGGAAAATGTTTCCGTGAACAGACCAGGGGATGTGGCATCTGTATGGAGATGGATCACAAGACTGCATTTAGGACTCGTTATGGTCATTACGAGTTCTTAGTGATGCCTTTTGGGCTCACTAATGCACCTGCAGCATTCATGGATCTCATGAATCGCGTCTGCAAGCCTTACTTAGATAAATTTGTCATCGTCTTCATCGATGACATTCTCATTTACTCGAAGAGCCAAGCTGACCATGAGAAGCACCTCCGTTGCATTCTGAAACTGCTTCAACAAGAAGAGCTCTATGCCAAGTTTTCAAAGTGTGAATTTTGGCTTCGTGAAGTCCAATTTCTTGGACATGTCGTTAGTGAGCGTGGTATCCAAGTGGATCCCGCTAAGATTGAAGCTATTATGAATGGGCAAGAGCCAAAAACGTCGACGAAGATTCGCAGTTTTCTAGGACTGGCAGGATACTATAGGCGATTTATTGAAAACTTCTCAAGAGTTGCAGCACCCCTGACTTTATTGACCCGCAAGAATAGCAAATTTGACTGGGGGCCTAAGCAGCAAGAATCCTTTGATATCCTTAAGCAGAAGTTAAGCAATGCTCCTGTATTGATGTTGCCTGATGGAATCGAAGAATTTGTGGTATATTGTGATGCATCACACACAGGTATGGGATGTGTGCTTATGCAGAAAAGCAAGGTCATTGCCTATGCTTCTCGACAGTGGAAGGTGCACGAGAAGAACTACCCCACCCATGACTTAGAGTTGGGTGCCGTTGTATTTGCACTAAAACTATGGAGGCATTATTTGTATGGTACCAAGTGCGTGATCTATTCTGATCACAAGAGCCTTCAACACTTGTTTAATTAGAAGGACTTAAACATGAGGCAACGACGATGGATGTTTTATATCCATTAGGAATCATTCTTTTCTGTTGTCCTTGTTTCCGTTAAAATAGAGGGACTCGATATAATGATAGGAATGGATTGGTCATCTTGTAACCAAGCCCATATTGTGTGTGATAAGAAGCAAGTAGTTATCAAGACTCCTTATGGTGAGCCTTTTGGCAATTCAAGGAGACACATGGTACGGATTACCTAAGCACTTGTTGAAACTGATATTTAATACCAAGCTTCGAGGATGGAAAACTCAGAAGAGACAAACAACAGTCGCGATGCTAGAGATGAGACAAATGTTAATGATGCATCAAATGAGAACCCCAATGTTAATGGAGTTAATCTCCAAAACTGTAATTAACGCAGCTGATAGAAAGGCTATGAGAAAAGTCATGAAAAGGTTCAAGAAGCCGAATGCTGCTTGCTCTAAAACACATGTCGCTACTCATAAGAAGAGCTTTATTCATACTTCATATGCGAAGAATGAACTAAACAAAATCATATATGGCAAGGAGCCCCATTCCTTTTAGGATATACTTAAAAGTACTTCATCTCTTGGGAGTCAAGAGACTTCAATAAGAAAAAGGGGCCATCGATTGCAGGAAATTGTTGGATGAAGTAGAAACCATTATGTGTATCAGCGGTTATGCTGGAAAGGACACGGTGAGGTAAGCATCACAGTCATTCGATGGCAATACCCTTAATTAGTGAGGACCTTAATGAAGTCCACAAGAAAGATCCTCTTATACATTATGGGATGGTCCAAGTTTTAAGGACCTTATTAGAAAAACCTATTATCCGCTTCACGAAATGGAAAAAGATGGAATAAGAATTTTCTGACTCTCACCATAAAAGTTCTAGACTGTCGACAGTATGTTACAAATTTTAATTCATTGGCTGAGATAATACCCTATTCCATTTACCCAAAATCTAAGCTTAATGCAGATAATTATTGGTGGTTAGCATCGGCAATAAGAGGGCACATTAAGGTTTCAAAGCCTACTCATTATAAATCCATTATGGATCTACATCAGCTACTCACGTTATATAGATTAAGAAATAGCCAGTCAAAGCTGAGACTGCCCTAAAATTTGTCAAAGATTTTGCATTTAAGTTTAAAAGGATTAAGAATGGAGGCGCTTAACCCTCCTGGTGAATGATTAGAGGAAGTTCACATTAATAATGACACCAGATAAATCCCTTATTGTGATTTTATTGCTAAGAGTTACGTTTGGTTTCAGGTTCTGCTGAGTCTCTCATAAGACCATAAGCTTAGCAAACTTTTAGAAATTTTCCAGAAAGAACCCAGCTATTAAGTGTAAGGTAAAACTTACAGGCAAAATCATAAGAACCATTTCTTCTGTCCCTGTCAGAAACCTTCAGTCGTAGAATTCTAGAAGTATCCTCTCTCTAGAAGAAGTGCGTCAGCATATATAGTTGATATCTCTTTGATCTCTATCGATTGCGAATACCAGACGATATGATAAGAGCACCATATGAGGATTGGTGTATCTTAATATGTTCCATAGATTGCTTCCATTCCTGTTCAGTATGGAGGTTTAATGCATGGGACAACAAAGATATTCCGATGGTCATATGGTACTAAAGTCAGCCAATGGTATTCAAAGAGGATATCCAGAATGGAATTGTCCAAGTAAATGTCTCCGATTAAGGAATTCGTGGACTCATAACATAAATGTGTCACTTATCTGACATAGACTATGATAGATGAACTGGAACCTGAGATTTGGAAAATCTCTGTAACCTCCTTGTGTCTTGATTATCTTCTCCTAAGATTACCCTGTTTACCTTCTAAGAGGCAAGTAGAGTGAAGGTTAACATCCCATTTAGGGCTGTATTATTATGAAATCTCCAAGATTGGAAGAATCGAAACCCTGATTAAGTAAGTTTTAAGATAAAGGATTCTTATAGCCTAACTCAATATTCTGAGAATTCGGTATTGTTAATAAAGAAAGACGGTTCATTTTGCTTATGAATTATTTACCGCAATCCTATTTAGACAACAAATAATAATCGCTATCAGCTGCCCAGGATCGTCGACTTGTTCAACTAACTGTAAGGATTAGTTATTCCTTAAGGTTGGGTTTAAGCAGTAGTTGGAATAACCACCTTACCTTAAATAAGTTTTTTTAAAATAGCCAATACATAAGTATCAAAGTCGCTCCTTTGGAGACCTTGTATAGATGAAATATCAAAACGTCCGTTTAATGAACGGGACTTTGGGAAGTCCAATTACCAGGATCTGAAAGTTGCCTTGGAAACAACGAATAAGATCATTTGATTTCGTAATCATCTAAAAGTTGCCAGTAATCAGCAGAAAAATTAAGGATTGATGAAAGTCGCAACCCTCTTAAGTCCTTAGTAAGGAATAAGGTTCAATCGAAGGTATCGCCCTAAGAAGGGTGTGCTAAATCTTAATTGATCAGGGTAAGTTAAGCCCTGGATATATAGGAACATTCGGGGAAATCGAATACAATAAAGCTCTATAGTTTATAAGCTAAAACCTATATAAGGAGCTTAGTGGAGCTCGCAATGTGACCCACACTAGTGATTTAAAGAAATGTTTCATCGATAAGTCCAGACGCATTATCACATAACGATATGCAGATTTATGATGTGATAAGAAACCTGTATCGATTAAGGATTGGCATGTTAAGAAACACACTGCTCTGATAAGTTAGCTTAGCTGTACGTGGATGAGACTGTATCTCTCCACGAGGTGCCAGTGTTTATCGTCTCTGATAGGGATACAAGGTATACATCGCATTTCTGGAAAAGCTTTCAGCAATCCCTAGGCACTCGATTAAATTTCAGCACTGCATATCATCCTCAGACGGATGGTCAAAGTGAACGTACTATACAGACACTCGAGGATATGCTACGAGCTTGTGTTATTGACTTGGGAGGAAGCTGGGATGATCATCTTCCATTAGTCAAATTTTCATACAATAATAGTTATCATTCCAGTATTCAAGCTGCACCTTTTGAAGCTTTGTATGGAAGAAAGTGCAGAACGCCCGTTTGTTGGGCAGAAGTTGGAGATGTCTAACTAACGGGACCTGATATAGTCTTGGAGACGACAGATAAGACTGTTCAAATACGAAATCGTCTCAAAGCTGCCAGGGATAGGCAGAAAAGCTACGCAGATAAAAGGCGTAAACCTCTAAAGTTCGAGGTAGGTGCCAAGGTTCTACTTAAGGTCTCACCCTGGAAAGGGGTAATGCGATTTGGCAAGAAAGGAAACTTAAGCCCAAGATATATAGGACCATTTGAGATCATCGAATGTGTCGGAACAGTGGCTTATAAATTAAATTTGCCTGAAGAGCTCAGTGGTATTCATAATGTATTCCACATCTGCAATCTGAAGAAATGTCTAGCTGATGAATCACTAGTCATACCACATACGGATGTGCATATAGATGAGAGCCTGAAGTTTGTTGAGAAACCTTTGTCAAATGAGGATCGACAAGTTAAGAAGCTTCAAAGGAAGCAGATACCAATTGTAAAAGTTAAATGGGATGCCCGTAGAGGTCCCGAGTATACGTGGAAGGTAGAATCCACAATGAGAGAGAAGTACCCTTATTTATTTCAGTAAATCTCAAGGTAGAGATTTCTTTTAAGGGGGTGAGGATGTAACACCTAGCAAAAATCATGTCCAATATAGTATCGACACGTGTCATGAACTTTTAACGTGTAACGGATTGATTACGAGGGAGTAAAGTTGACTAACGAAGAAAGTATATGTATATAAGGATGCAAAGTGTCAACATTTGATAGTTTTGCCTTTTAAAAACCCTACATGATGTTTATACCCTAAAACGAATGTATCATGAAGTGTGTGAAACCGTTTGTGGAAGAAAGTGAAAGTTTACAAGACGCGAGGGTTAAATGTGTCAACATGTTTAAGTTATACCTCTGAGTGACCTTTCAGCGACCCGGAGCCTTGTAACGATTAATTATACTCCCAAAAATAAGTGGTAAAAATTTCACAAGGTTTCGATATCGTATGAGAAAGATACGCTAACTTTCGTAATTAAGGGGTTAAAAGCGTCAACGAGGCAAAACTTGTGTTTTCGGTTATCGTTTAATGAAACCGAACCTAATGATAATTGGTTTTATCTCATGGATCATAGAAATATAAATTTCATGGGTTAAAAGTGCCTAAAATGGAAGAAATTACGCATTAGAAAGTCCAGGGGGTAAAAATGACATTTGTGAAACTAGGATTGCTGATCAGCTAGGTGCTGGCGCTACGCCACCAGCTGGGGTCTTCCCCGTGGCGTAGCACGATGGACTACCAGTATCAGAAAAGTCAGTTTAACGTGTCAGCTTGCATGTTTGCGCGATTCAGCGAGTTTGCCACCCTCTAGCTCCTTGAAACACGTCCCTAGACACTTGTTATCACCTCTGGAGTTGCCATAACACCTATAACAATCTCCAAGACCCATTCATGGCTATAAATAGAACCTTTGTTGCAACTTGTGAACTATCATTTGCACATCTTGCTTGTTCTAACTCTCTGGAGCATTCTTGGCAATTGAGAAGCCTTTCCTCTGTTCCAATCTCGTGCTAAGGACCATTGTAAGTCATCTTAGCTTCTGTAATTCAGTTTTACTTAGTTTATTAGCCTAAAGTCAAACCGTCGTAATTAAGGTTTGACTTCGTGATTAGTTAGAGTTTGTCCAGTCAAATCACGAATTGAAAGTAGCTTTGAGTTGGTAATTATGTGGGTAATAAACCCTTAAAAGGGCACCCTCTGATTCCCACTCTAACTAGGTCAATTGTCGGGTCAAAGTTAATTTTAAAAAGTCAACAGAAAGCTAATTTTCACATAAACACATAATTAATGATGTAGAAGCTATGAAACCTGTTTTATCACTCATATAACTTGGTAATCAATGTAAGAACATGTCTAGGCATGTTCAACCCGACAATTTTCTGTTTAAGCTCGGTTCGGAACCGAAAGTCGCAAAAGTAGACTTTTGCTTTGACTTTCAGTTCTGACCCATTAGAGCATGTTTTAGAAATTCCTTAAGGCTTTATTAGGACCAGGTTACATGTTAGTGTAACCCTCTGAGGTTATACAACTTGGTTCATTAGTTATCCGATTCATATGCAAGTTTCCGTTATATGCCTAAATGTTGACCAATGTGCCCTTTTGACCTTAAAACAAGAATTTTGAAAATGTGAGAGGACAATAATCTTTATTACTGATTTATAAACATCTCCCTAAATTTTCACATCAATTGGAGCTCTAGATTAAGAGTTATGCTCAATAGCGTAATTAGAAAGCTTTTTATTAATTAAACGGCGTAATTAGCGTATAGCCTATCTAAACCAAATTTTTGATACCAAACTTTTTACATACTGATATAAAATAATATTTTGGGATTTTTGGAGATTTTTATTTAATTTTAGGCTGAGCATAACATAGAGTTCTAAGCTTGATTCGGTAATTGCCGGTTTTGCCCTTTTGGCCTATAAAATGTGTTTTACAAATCATTTTGATACCAAACCTTTTTCTACTGATTTTATATGATAGATAAATTATTTTAAGCCTTCTGGAATGATAAAAATATCAGCTTTCTTTATTTAACCCGGTAATCGCTTAAAATCGCCTTTTTACGCGTTTTAAACGCATAGTATGTACTAAAACTATTTTAAATATATTAGACTTGATACCTACTAATATTTTTAGTAAATTTTTATACTTTAATAGTAAGCAAAAGTTTTAAACTCATATTTCCAGATTTGACCCTTAAACCTTATGTGAAATTACCAAAATGCCCCTACGGTGCATAGTTGATTATAAAAGGTAAAATTCACATATATACCATACCCTACTGTTATGACTTATAAAAATAAGTATTTTTACTAATTATATCAGACCTGAAACTCAGATTAGTATTTAAACTCTTTTATAACCTTTAAAATGACCAAAATGCCCCTACGGGGCATAGTTTGAGTTTAAATTCATTTTGGGCATAATAGAAGGTATCCTACTGATATCACAACATATTTGAGACATATTAACTTAGGAAACCTGTTCATGAATCATTTGGTTACCCGTTACGCATTATTCGCGTTCGGTGCGGTTTATGTAACTAGTTTGCATAAATTAGCCGAAACGGGTCAAACCTTATCATTTTTATCTCAAAATCCAGAATGTGTTTAGTTTACCCATATTATACAAGTATACAAGTTTATCGGGTCTAAACCACATTCTAATCCGGTCTTCACTTAATCGTGCGTTTTGACCCGTATATCTTTCTTTAAAACTAACCGGTCTAAGTTTAGGCTTAATTAAGACCCGTTAGGAATCTAATAGGTTATTAAAACCTTCGTTCCAGATTTAGGAGCCCAGTAAAAGCTATCTGCATTTGCTGATTGAATACGGTTGAGATAAATTGAATAATTTGCTCAGGTAAATACTTTTAACTTATTTTCCCTATACGGGCTTGGGGTACGGTATATAAAATACCACTTGGTCGGGCATTGAATCTTTAATCGTATGAAGGTTAATTTATTGAAATGACCCGTTTAAATTGTTTTGTTTGCTTAAAGCCTTTGGGGGGTTAATGACAATGTCCCGGATATCCTTGGCATCATTTTAAGAAATGGCCACGACCTAAGCACGGGGTGTAGGCGTACACCTGACAGTGCATATATAAATAATAAGGTATAACCGCCGGTTACGGGAATAACTCGCCGCGGGACTATATCATGTGGTGTGTCTATTAATCTTTAACCCAGTGTCAATCCGGGCTACTGAACGTATAAGAAACATGTAATTATTTTACAAGTTTATATATAAATAATTATCCCAAGTTATAAAAAGTTTTGTGCCATGTGCATTCAAATCAATTTTCTTAAACATTTTCAAAATGAGTCAGCTAAATTGTATTTACCAGTGTAAACTGACGTATTTTCCCGAAAAGGCTAAGTGTAGGTACTAATCGGAATAGGCTGGCTACTTCTAGCATCATTAAGGAGTCTCGCAAGCTTAGATGTTAAGATCTGTTGAACAACTATCTTTTATTTGATCCGCCTGTGGATCCTTTACATTCCGTTTGTAATACTTTGATATTACTTTATATCAGTTTGTAATATTTTTTTAATCTTTTGCTTCCGCTGTGCATTTAAATTGTGTTGTTTGACTATGATGATATCAACTACGTCACGATACTCTCCACCGGGCCCACCGGTAATACGTGGAAATATCGGGGTGTGACACTAGGCCTATTATCAATGTAGTTTACCATTTTCATTTGATCATCTAATTCTTTCATACAACTCCAATTTTCATGTGGCCCACCACACCCCTCACAAGCCATAACCGAGACCGTTTTTGTCATTTCTAACTTTTTGATTTTTGAAGAAAGGGCCTCGATTTGAGCTTGTAAAGAAGTGCTTTCATCAACCTTATGGGCGCCCGGGGCAATAGATTTATTGCCTCGGGAGGTGTGCCACTGAAAATTGGTTTGAGCAATTTCCTCAATTTGATTATATATTTCATTTGGGCGACGATTACCTAAAAGTCCCCCGGAGCTAGAATCAAGTGTTTGTCTTGTGTGTGGCAACAACCCATTGTAGAAGGTGGATACTTGTTGCCATACCGCAAGACCGTGATGAGGACACTTTCTTAGTAGCTCCTTGAACCTTTCCCAAGTTTCATATAAGGATTCCCCATCCTCTTGTGAGTATGTGTTAATTTCAGTCATTAGTTTAGCCATTGTTGGTGCATACGTTTGTCGACTTCGTCTTGTATCGAGTCTTGTATTAGATTGTATAGATCAGGGCACACAAAACAAGAAAATATGTCAAGAGGTTAATTTCGCACGAAATAGGACAAGTAATTTCGCATGAAATTACATTGTAATTTCGTACGAAATACTGATTTCGCATGAAGCTGATTTCGTGTGAACCTGTTCGTACGAAATTACCTCATCTATAAACAGGTGTCTTGTGATTTCGTTTGAAGGAGTTCCAACTTTTCGGTTTCAGTGCCAAACTGCTGCCGAAGTGTCTAATCGCTATAAATCTTTGTCAAATCAATCAAAAGACAGTTTAAAGTGAATATCTAGCTGAATTACCTCGATACGTTTGTTTCCGCCTCTCGTATTGAGAAAAAACTCTTCTGAATGACTCATTTGGTCGGTATAACGATCCTACAAGTGGTATCAGAGCTCAGGAGGAAGAGTTCTTATCAATTCAGCTGAAAATTCTGATTTCTACACTTTCTTTTTCAAAATTAACTAGATTTTCACGGTTAAAATGACTTGAATTTCTCACATTATAAGCGAAATTGTGTTTTAACAAAGCCTTTAGAAAATTGGACCTAAAAACAAGCTAAAACCTGTTCAATTTGACAAAAATCAGTTCGAGATGATGACATCAGCAGTATTTCGCACGAAATAGCCCTCTTGATTTCGCATAAATTACATTTTGTGATTAATTTCGCTTGATATTGCTGTTAATTTCGCACGAAATCAGATTTCGTTTGAAATATTTCATACGAAATTACTATTTCGTTCCAAGGAGGCTATTTTCGTTTGAATCTGTGTTAATTTCGCACGAAATCATATTTTGTTTGATATTTTCGCACGAAAACACTATTTCGTGTGAAACATCTGTTTTCGTTTGTGTTGGTATTTCGTTTGATGATGTATTGCAGGTAATTTCGCTTGAAGAGTTAATTTCGCTTGAAAGGGTCTGTTTTTGAGAAAATTTTTACTGAATCATGGAAGAGGAATTCTATAACGCGTTTGCTACAGCCCCGACTACTCCAGCTACCATTGCTCAAAGCATGAACATGGAAAACGAAACTGGAACTTTACAAAAACCCCCGAAACTCATGGGAATTGAGGAGTATTATGGTTGGAAAGACCGTTTCGAAAACTGGGTTCAAGCTAATCATTTGAGGTCTTGGGAATGTATTGAAAAGAAATATGTTAAACCTCATACTGATTTGGGAGTTATTAAAACAATTTATGAATTTATGGACAAAGAACGAGAAATGTACAAAGCAGAAAAGATG
>JARYGA010019304.1:0-56740 GCA_030545235.1 Helianthus tuberosus
GAACTCCACAAGTTCCTCGTTTTCGAAGAAATCAACAAAGATTTCAGCCTAGATCTCCACCAGGCAGATATGACAAACCTAGAAGCAGTTCATCTAGGATGAACAATTTTAATGGAAATTCAAATAATTTCAGAAGTCAAGGTCAATATCAAAATCGATACCAAAATAATGGTGGTCGAACTTTTTATAACAATGGCTTTAGAAATTATAACAATCATGCTTCTTGGAATCAAAATCAAAATTTTCAAAGGTTAAATAGTCCAAATACATATAGGAACCCTCAGGACCATAGACCTTATGGAAATCAAAACCCATTTACATCAACAGGTCTGAGATCCAAGACTCCAGTAAGGAGTAATGGATATTGGATGGATGTTCCAGTAGTTGGTGAATTTGGACGACCCAAGACCATTAAGGCTTGGGTCCCCCAATCTAACTAATTTTTTAGTTGTTGTGTGCAGGAGTTGCTAAGGAGGATTATCAACTTATGTTGATAGTGGCTGCTCTAGGCACATGAAGGGGGTTGTGAGATTGTTGATATATTTATATTGATTGATTTAAATTGAAGTTCAAAGTGCTGATTTGACACAGAAGATAACCTTGCTGATCTTTACACTAAAGCTTTTGATCGAGCTCGCTTTGAACACTTAGTCGAACTCAATGGGATGAGGAATCCTGAATAACTGGTTTTTCATAAGAATTTTTGTAAATAGTTTACTGTTTTTCTTAAAAATCAAAAATACAAAAACATCGAAAAATTTCAAAAACTCAAAAACAATAGAAAAGCAAAAATGAGTTTCCTGGCGAGCAAAAGAGAAAATGATAGTACATCAGTGGTCTGTCTAAACCTCTTTAAACCTTAAATGAAATATGCTATCATCTGGGTATCATGGTTGTATCTTTTACCGAAAAATAACGGGGACGCAAGTCTAGATCTTCCATGATATCATACATACGTGTACATATTGCATTCGACCTCAATAAGTGATCAACAATCACATGTCCCCAAAATAAGTGATACAATATCACAATTTTCCGGGAGTCAAGTTCGTCTCTCTGCTGTACGAAAGTACTGACCTGTTCACGGACTTGCTTCTGTGCCCTCATGCATCCGAAAATCAAGTTCCTCATCAATAAGTGATTCTATCACATAGGGCTTGTTTTCAATCAAAATAAGTGAGTTTCTCACATCATATACGGTAAAACAGATGATAATCGGTATACTCACCGGTAAGATGAACCCTCGTGCATACCTTGATACGGGAATGTGTCGTGATGTGGATGAACACCGGTCGGTAAGTATAAATCATACCTTAACGTATCCTCTCGCCATGATTACATATGATAAGTTGAGCTTATGTGGACAACAATACCGATAATCGTTATAGGATGCTTATCTAAATGTTAACTAAAAGAACAACAAGAGCGTTTTGACATGACCGCACACTGATATGATTCTCTTACCCTCGAAACTCGCAAAAAGAATGTCTGTAAATATTTCTTTACTGCTTTCAGTCTTTTCATTTGAAAATATAAAAATCCAAAAATAGTGTCTTTTTCTGTTAAAATTCTTAATGTACGGAAAACTGTTATTCTTGGAGGAGTTGTTACCCAAAGGGGGAGACTGTGTTAGAAAGTGGGTTCAAAATTTTTTAAATCATGCAGGTTATATGGTGTTTGTTAAAAATTTGTGCGTGTTGGTGCTTAATTGGAAAATGCTTAATCTGATACAGTTTAACTATCTCTTGTTTAATAATAATTCTTTAACTATGTTGAAAAATTCTTATGGTTTCTCGAGATGTTGTTTTATAGTACACAGATTGAAGCAGTTGTTGATGAGAAGTTGCTGTGAAGAGAGGCGGAGTTTGTTGCTGCTTGGTAGAATCCTCCTTCTACAATGCAGAGTGGATGCTGTGAAGACACATTGAATGCTGAATCAAAACTTGGAAGATTTGGTGATTGGATGCATCAGCTTAGGGGGAGTTTGTTGCTGACAAAGATGTTGCTGACAAAGACAGAATTCATGTTGAAGCTGACGCTATCCAAAGACCATAGACTGTGAGATTCTGAAGACTAAAGTTTCCTTTGCAAGCTATTGTCAAGGGGGAGTTTGTTGGTGCATGTTATATGACAACAGCTTTGGATTGGTCTTTGGATATTAAACAGAAGATTGGATCATGAAGACTTAAAGAAAAACGAGCTCTATGAAGCCCAATCAGTCCAAGTTTATATTAAGTCTATTAGGCCCAAGTTTATGTAACAAATGTAATATGGGCAAAGCCCAATTCGTGTATGGTAGGTTGTAGTATATAAACAACCTCTTGCTACATGTTTAGGGTTAGACACTCAGACACTAGAGACACTTTAGACAACTTGAGAGAGCATTCAAGTGTGAGAGCTTAAGAACAAAACAGAAATCGGCTGTTTAGGTTCTTGTAGATCTTAGTGATTGTAAAACACTACTAAGGGTTTGATAATCACAGAAGATCAGTTTGGAAGTTTGTGTGTTTGTGTGTTCGAGTTCTTGTTCTTCTACTTATTCTTGTTTCTGGGTTCGAAGATCAATCAAGGGGATTCCGCACCCTTGATAGATTATCTGTCTTGTTAAGATCCAACGGGATTCAGGGACCTACAGCATTGTAGTTGGCTGCTACAAGGTATGGGTCAACATTGGGGGCATTGTAGTAGTTATACCCCGGGTAGGCAGGCTGTTCAAAGGGGTTGTACGCCGATGTCCTGGCGTATGTAGGAATTGGGTTATCATAACCCACTAGTGGCGGTGCGACTGGGGCAGACTCCACTTCTGAAACAGGGTTCGAAGGCCCACCCATTTGTGGGTCTTCATATAGTGGCGGGTAATGACTGCCACTTGAATGCTGAGGGGTGCTGATACGGATTCCCCCTCGCACGAACATCCGTGAGGTTGTTCTTCTCCTCCTCGGTGGCTCCGGAGGCTGCTGCTGCTCAAGCGGTGGTGGTGGCGGTGGAGTAACCGCTACAAAACGCGAATCCTCCGAGGGATCCTGATGCTGCTGCGATGAGTGGTAACTGGGAGTAAACACCCAGTCGTATTGGGCAAATCTTGCCTCATAACTGTCTGGACCATGATAAGGTGATCTATGATATGACAACCCATCCGAAATCTCAATGGGGTGAGTAGGTGTTCCGGTTGGCGGCTGGGCAGGTTCCGGATCCACTTCCATGTCCATGGAGAAATGGTCCTCCGGTCCCAACTGGTTATAACCCATTGGCTCATTAATTTGGTTTGCCAGGTTGAACCGGCTTTGAAAGTAGGGTGTTGGGTCGTTGACGGAATGGTGTGAGTTGGGGCTTTGAAGGGGTATAAAAGAGTGATGTAAGTTGTGGGGCTCGTTCTCCGATTGAGGCCCGAAAGAGTTGAGGTAGGAAGGTGAGGAGCTCAGCGAGACTGAACGCCTCGCGGGTTCTAAATGGGTCCTCCAGTCTTCTTGAGGACTTATGCTTAAAGTGTCTGATGGAGTTCGCCGGTGTGAAGGCCCGGCTTCGTGATCGTTGGGGGCGATGAATGGCCCCTTGCCTCTTCCTCTTCCTTGGATTCTTGGCGGCATTTTGTAGGTCCTGTCAAAATAACAAAAGAAACAATAAAGGACAAAACAAAATAAGTCAGAATTAGTCCTAAGTTCTTTGTCTGGACTCGAAAGTCGAGGAATGTGCAAACTGTGTCATTGAGATTAAACACAAAAGGCCAGTGTTTAATTCACTCAACGTTGGCTCTGATACCAACCTGTCACACCCCGATATTTCCACGTATTACCGGTGGGCCCGGTGGGGAGTATCGTGACGTAGTTGATATCATCATAGACAATTTATCACAGTTTATATACACAGCGGAAGTCGAAAGATAAAATCATTACAAACCGAATGAAAGTAATATCATTTATTACAAAACGGTTGTAAAGGATCCACAGGCGGATCAAAGTTAAAAAGAAATATTGTTCAGCAAATTTATAACATCTAAGCTTACAAGACTCTTTATTGATGCTAGGAGTAGCCAGCCTATTCCGTTTAGTACCTGCACTTAGCCTTTTTGGAAAATACTTCAGTTTACACTGGTAAATACAATTAACCGAATCATTTTGAAAATGTTTAAGAAAATTGATTTGAATGCACAAGGCACAAAATATCTTTTATAACTTGGGATAATTATTTAAAAATAATCTTGTATACAGATTTAAATGTTTGACGTCTGTCAGGGCCGGTTAGAAGAGCCGGACGAGATTAACTGACACACCACAGGTATAATACCCACAAGGAATTTTCCTTATTGTGGGGTACCTTTTTATACAGATGCAACTGTCAGGTGTATGCCTACACCCTGTGCTTAAGTCGTGGTCATTTTCTTAATAATGATGCCAAGGATATCCGGAACATGGTCATTAACCCCCCAAAAGCCATATACCAAACAAAACAGATTAAAACGGGTTATGCAAATATATTAATCACAATCCGATTTAAAACAGTTACATACCCGACCAAGCGGTATTATTATAACACCGTATCCCAAGCCCGTATAACGGAAAATAAGTTAAAAGTATTTACCTGATCAAGTATAAATCTCAATCAGCGAGTGCAAGTATCTTTTACTGGTCTCCTAATCTGGAACGAAGGTTTTAATAACCTATTAGATTCCTAACGGTTCTTAATTAAGCCTAAACTTAGACCGGTTAGTTTTAAAAGGAGATATACGGTTCAAAACGCACGATTAAGCGAAGACCGGATTAGAATGTGGTTTAGACCCGACAAGTTGGAATTCTTGTATAATATGGGTAAACTAAACACATTCTGGATTTTGAGATAAAAATGATAAGGTTTGACCCGTTTCGGCTAATTTATGCAAACTAGTTACATAAACCGTACCGAGCGCGAAAAATGCATAACGGGCAAACAAATGAGTCATGAATAGGTTTCCTAAGTTAATATGCCCTAAATATGTTGTGATATTAGTATGATACCTTCCATTATGCCCAAAATGGATTTAAACTCAAATTATGCCCCGTAGGGGTATTTTGGTCATTTTAAAGCTTATAAAAGAGTTTAAATATAAATCTGAGTTTCAGGTCTGATATAATCAGTAAAAATATTTATTTTTATAAGTCATAACAGTAGGGTATTGCATATATGTGAAATTTATCTTTTATAACCAAACTATGCACCGTAGGGGCATTTTGGTAATTTCACATAAGATTTAAAGGTCAAAATTAGAATTCTGAGTTCAAAACTTTGGCTTACTGTTTAATTATAAAAATTTACTTAAAACATCAGTAGGTATTAAGTCTTATATGTTAAAAATAGTTTTAACCCATACTATGCGCTTAAAACGCGTAAAAGTCGGTTTAAGCGATTTTCGGGTTTAAATAAGAAATCTGAGTTTTTGATCAGTTTATAAAGTTCAAAATATTTTATTTATCATATAAAATCAGTAGCAAAAAGTTTGGTATCAAAATATTATGTAAAACTCATTTTATTCAAGAAAAGGGTATAACCGACAATTACCGAATTATAGCAAGAACCCTATGTTATGCTCAACTTAAAAATAAATAAAAATCTTCAAAAATCCCAAAATATTATATTACATCAGTGGGTAAAAAGTTTGGTGTCAAAATTTGGGTTTAGATAGGCTTTATGCTAATTACGTCGTTTAATTAATAAAAAGCTTCTTAATTACGATATTGAGCATAACTCCTAATCTAGACCTCAAACTGATGTCAAATTTTTAGGACAAGTTTATAAATCAGTAATAAAGGTTTTTGTCCTCTCACATTTTCAAAAATCTCGTTTTAAAGTCAAAGGGGCATAATGGTCAACATTTAGGCATATAACGGAAACATGCTATTGAATCGGATAACTAAGGAACCAAGTTGTATAACCTCAGAGGGTTATACTAACCTATAACCTGATCCTAGTAGAGCTCTAAGGCATTTCTAAAATATGCTACATTGGGTCAGAACTGAAAGTCAAAGCAAAAGTCTACTTTTGCGACTTTCGGTTCCGAACCGAGCCTAAATTGAAAATTGTCGGGTTGAACATGTTTAGGCATGTTTTTACATTAATTACCAAGTTACACAAGTGATAAAACAGGTTTCATAGCTTCTACATTGTTAATTATGTGTTTATTCAAAAATTAGCTTTCTGTTGACTTTTTATAATTAAGTTTGACCCGACAATTGACCTAGTTAGAGTGGAAATCAGAGGGTGCCCTTTTAAGGGTTTATTACCCACATAATTACCAACTCAAATCTACTTTCAATTCGAGAGTTGACTGGGCCATTAGTGATTAATCACTAAGTCAAACCTTAATTACGACGGGTTTGACTTTAGGCCATTAAATTAATAAAACTGAATTTAGAGAGGTTAAGGACACTTACAATGGTCCTAAGCACGATTTTTAAACTTAAGGAAAGTTGCTTGAAGATCAGAAAGCTCCAGAGAATTGTTTGAAGTGCAATTGAAATGAGCAAGGACAATGGTTGCAACATGAAGCTCTTATATAGGATCTTAGATGCAACAAGATTGTTACACACAGGTCTACAAGTGTTCCTTGATCAGTTCCAGGTGTCCCTAATCATGCAAAACCATTGGAACAGCCCTTGGAATCGAGAAACAAGGCTTCTAAGGCGGTGGAACCTGTAAACAGGCATCTGCCAGTTCTGCTGAAAAAGCAACTCCGTCGCGCCACGCGCCAGAGGAAGGGGACCCCGGCGCGCCACGTGAGACGACCATTTTTAAAGTTGTTTTGTTTTGTTGCAAGTTCAGTCCCCGCACTCTTGTTATTCGATAATCCGACATTTTCAGCATGTATGGTCAGTGAAAACAGGTCAGGGGTGTCCTAGGGAGTGTGGCCATGCATTTGAAAGTCTTGAACACTTTGAAAATGGCTCCCGAATAAAGAATTGTGATATTTACACTTTTAACCCTTATTCTTGGAAACTTTAATTTTTATCACAATTTTGAATTGGATCTTTATGAAACTTTATCAGATGTTCTTGAGGGTGTAATAATGTATTACAAAACTTTTGGGAACGTGAGAAGGCCTCTCAGATGTAAAATTAACATGTTGACACTTTTAACCCATGTGTTTTGTAATTTTTTATTTATATGCGCAAACGGCTTCTAGTGCTTGATAATTTATTTGATAATGAATACGGACGTTATACAGAGTCATTCAGAGGCACAAGTTTGGTAAGATGACGCTTTTGGTCCTTCTAATAACATCTTTGCACTAGTTGACAGTTTTAGCCCCTCGAGATATCTTTAATCACACTCAGGGTTTATGACACGTGTCTTCATCGAATTGGACGTGATTTTACAAGGTGTTACATGTATAACGAACTTGAAGCAAGTTCGAACCACCTAAAGAAGAAAATGGTGGATCGTGATCGTATAGAAGCCAACGAAGTGTTAATGAACGATTATTTTGTGGAGAATCCGGTCTACAATGCCGAAACGTTTAGAGATCGATTTCGTTTACCAAAAGAATTATTTTTAAAGATTGTTGGAGACATCGAAGCAACTGAAGAATGGTTTCAAGAACGTTACGGCGTGAGGGGCAAACCAAGTTTCACGCCGATACAAAAATGTACGTCCGTCATTCGCCAACTAGCGACAGGTAACCCTCCCAATCAATTTGATGAATACTTAGTCATGTCGGACAGAACTTCACGTGAATGTCTGCAATTTTTTTGCGCGGTCATTAAATTGTATGGTAAAGAGTTTTTAATTAAACCGATGAGACACGACATATCACGTATTTACGCCGCACATGAGGCTAGATGGCATTTTCCAGGGATGCTCGGTAGCATCGATTGTACACATATCGAGTGGAGAAATTGTCCTAGAGAGTTGCGAGGGGCATATGTTAGGGGTAACGTCAAAAGACCAACCATCATACTTGAAGCGGTGACGTCGAATGATTTATGGTTTTGGCATTCATATTTTGGTGTTCCAGGTTCAAACAACGACATCAATGTTTTGCACACGTCGTCGTTGTTCCAAACCGTAACGGATGGTACCACACCCTTCTGTCCATTCTATGTTAACGGACGATATTACAGACGAGGCTTTCTTCTTGTGGATGGTATCTACCCATCATGGTCTATTTTTATGAAAGCCCTTTCATTTCCTATCGAGGCTAAAGAAAAGGCGTTCAAAAAGTTGCAAGAATCGGCAAGAAAAGATGTTGAGAGGGCTTTTGGTGTTTTAAATGGTAGATGGGGCATACTAAGCCGACCGATTCGTGCGATGAATAAGAAATCAATACATAGCATAGCATATGCATGTATCATATTGCACAATATGCTAATCAAACAAGACGGACGTGCAATATCTCTAGATTGGGTGCCGGATCCTCCTACACAAGTTCACATTCCTGAAAATATCCAAAAAGACTTGCGTGATGAAGAAATACACTTTCGGTTGAGATACGATTTAATTGAACTAGTAGGTTCTTTAGGTTTGGAATTTCCTAATTCGGACGAGGAGTGGAGTTTCTTTATGTATGTTTTTATTTTTTATTGTAGTCTAAAATATTTCTAGTATGTTTAATTGAACTAGTATGTTTTAATTTAAATGAAATTTATAATTTATAATTTTAGTGTTTTATTGTTAATTTATAATTTAACAAAAATAAAAAAAGGTTGTGAGTGAAGGAATTCCATCACAAGTGATGATCATTTCCACTAAAATCCATCACTAGTGATGGAATAATGGTTGATGACATGGCGAAACTTGATTGGAAGTTGTGAGTGAGTGATGAGTGATGACCACCCCTACCCATAATACCATAGGAAGTGATTTATGTCATCTAAACATTTTATCGGTTTTATGTCTAGCCAAAATTAAACCAACATCCACCAAGCGCAACTGCAGATGACACTATTCCCCTCACTACTCTTTAACTATCCCTGACATTATTTCTCTCAATATTCCCTTCAAATTTATCTATATATAAAAAACTAGTATGTTGCCCGCCGCTCGTTGCGGCGGCACACAACGGGTTGAACCGTGCAGTCACACACAAAGTGTAAAACACAATGCGTAAGACGTATTGCACTACACATAATTCATAAAACACAATGCGTGAGACATAATGCGCTACACATAATTTGTAAAACACAATGACTAAAAGACAATCACTTAAAGGTGTATAATATAAAGCTTTTAACCATGTGCATAAAACATTAAAACACACAAATATGCGGCATTGCGTGAAAGCTTAGAGGTTAGACTTTGTAGGTGGCTAAAGAGCATGGTGCACGTAAACAAAGATATATAGAAAATATTATCATTCCTGAATGACACAGTATACGAATCTGAGAAAAGTAACTTAGTTGAAGAAATTATAAGGAAAGGAAAAAAAAGAAAAAAAAAGCAAAAAGAAAAATATTTGGAAGGAATAGGGATCGAGCCCATATATGTTATCCAAAATCGTATTTACCCGCACCACCATGTAGCTTTTGGTGTGATTTATTATAATTAAATTTACCTAACAACTCACAATGTCGGTGGCGAAACCTACCGACATTTGTGCTTAAGATATGTTAGATTTTTAAGAGTCCAGCACTTACCTAGTTTCGTTCAAGTCCCGCCACTAAGATTAGCAGTTTATCATGCTAAATATCATTTTGACTCGCTACAAATATTTATTTATTTATTTATTTTATTTATTATATCCGACTTAACATGTTGTCACTCATTTTAACTCGTTATAAATATTTGTTCATTTGACTTAATTATATTCGTTGAACTTATCATGTTATAATTAATTTTAATTCGCTTTAAACATGTAATTTTATCAATTAAGACTATAATAATAGATGTTAAAGTTGTGTCCTTATAATACAAAGTATCATAAACCAGGAGCGTAGGTTAGTAGGTGCCCGGGGGTGCACCCGTCCCCTCCAATGTTTCGGTTAGAAATGTATAATTTTTTATTTTTCATCCGAAAATTTTAAAATTATATAAGATCGCCTCTCCAATTATTTTGCCTAAATATTTATACAATATATATAAATCAAAGTAAAGTTTGTTATCACTTTAAATCTTAAAGATCGTCGAACTGAGTTGTAATTCTTCATCCAGGTTTCATTTATCTCGTACCATTATATATATACTGGTCTTTTGTTTGTTAAACAGTATTTATTTTTTTATATGTAAGAACGGGTCATTTTAATGAATGAAATTTTGTTTAGTTTTATTTGAAACTATTATTATATGACCCGACCCGAATCGAATAGCCGGCCCGACCTGGAACATAACGATAGGAAAAAAAAATTGGTACCATGACTTTACGCCCCCTCGAAACTTTTGGCTAAGCTCCACCACTGTCATAAACACACATCAAACTAAATCAATATTTCACGTTTTAAAAAATAGACCACCTTTTAAAGACATTTTGATTGCTATTATCCCTCTAAAATACATCTATAAATAAGTTAGGGTGGAGAGTATAGTCAATCACCCTAGGGTGTTTGAGTGAAATCCTACCCAATAATATTATGCCATTAAACTCTCCATTCCACTCCCCATTTTGCACTCAATCAGGGGGTATAGTCAATCACCCTAGGGTGTTTGAGTAGGTTAAAAAAAATAAAATAAAAATTGTGATTGGTTAAAAGGGGTTGGGACCCACTATTTTCTCAATCACTCTCTCTCACCCATTTTCGGTAAACACTCACCGAATTCCCCACCCTCTCTCCAACTCACCAAACACGCACAATCACACGGTATAGTCACCGATCGGTGACTTATACTCCCCGCATCACTCCCCGATGATTATACCCTGCACCCTTACAGTTAAAGTGTCATCAACACTATTGTCTCATCATTAACAACACCTTTCTCACTGTTACCCATGATTCAAAACTCAAAGTTTCAAACTATTGAATTTGATGAGTTGAATATAAAATTCACCAAAACGGACAACTACTTTAGTTCAAAGCAGACAAGGACACGGATGGCAGTATGAATGTGTATATAAGACAAAATAGGAGAGATTGTCGGTGGCAAAAGCCACCGACTTTCTCTTTTAAGATGTTATACAATATATAGATAAATACCATCTAAACAGTTTATTGGTTTTATGTCTAACATTATATATAATAAAAAAAATTAAACCAACACGCAAGCTGCAGCTGACACTATTCCCCTTGTTATCCTTTAAATACATAGTTAATGTGGTAAAAAAAATTAATTTTATTATAACTAAAGAGATAATGATAGAGATTTTGGTGTATATAGCCATGCAATATGTTTAAAAATGACAATCTTTAAATCATTTTATAAGAGATAATTACATCATTGTAAAATAAATGAGTAAATTTGTATTACAAATAAGGAAACTGTTCAAATACACAGTCTTATAACGCTAAAAAGTACCCGGAAGGTTATCAGATGGACTCGGATTGAACTCATTTTAGCGGCATTAGAACTGTCTCGTCGAACTTTATGATCTTAGATTTTAGGTTGCCTAGGGGTGAACAGAAAACCGAAATAATCGAATCAAAACAGAAATAACCGAAGAAACCGAACCGAAACAAAAACCAACGGTTTGGTTTTTGGATTTTTAAAAACCAAAAATTTTGATTCGGTTTTCGAATAACCATTTTCAATAAAAAAACGAACCGATAAGTTACAATAGTAGGCACAATCCATATGTATTTTATGTTTTAGTTTAAGTTATTCAAATGTTTAACCCATGCTAGTAGAAATTATTAATTTTATTCTTGAGTGTTAAATACTTATAATAAAAACAGTAACATGTTTATTTATAATTGAAATGATTTAAATATTGCCTACAAGAAATAACAAAATTTAATGTAAAAATTAAATGATCTTCAAAGTATTATAAAAGAAATGTCTTGATAAAACTTTAGAGAAACATAAAAACAGATTGGAAGTTTAGTTTTATGTGAGCAATATTAATTAAAAAGTTAAATGTAAACATCTGAAAAATATTCTTAAATTTTGTATTATACTTTTTATTTTTGAATCTCATATAATTTTGTTACAAAAACCAAACCGAACCCTTGATAAAATTGAAAAACCCGAAAACCAAACTTTCGGTTACGGTTTCTGTTTTATGCTAAAATCGAATCGACCCGTGCACAACCCTAGTTTTCGCTTTTGGATATTTAGCATGAAGATTTTAGAACTTTTGTTTAGATCATTATGCATTTTTTATTTGAATTTTTTTTGTTGCGATTCATTGTGTATTTTTTCTCGGCATTGAGTTATATTTATTGGTGTTGTATTATATTTTATGATTCACTGTGTTTTTTACCCTTCCTAGATTTATGTGTCCAAAACAAATAATAATTTGCTAAAAGGAAACAATATGACACGTTTTCAGATTCACAAATTCATGATATAAACAATAGAGATAATATGATATGGAAAATCGAATAAATAGTATTAAAATATCATAATCGAATCTAATTTTGCTTGTATCTAATTTCTAAATGATGCTATTTGTTTAGTTGTACTCAATTATTATATGTACACACCATAAGAAAAGTTCAAGACGTGTTGTGCTAACAACCTTCATTATTTTGGAACATTATAATTTATTAATTTAAAATAATTTGACACAAAATTCAATTTAAATTGAATTCGAATTTTAATTTTGAAGTTGATTTTTGGATTACGAATGGAATCAGCAACTTATACGAATTCAGATTCCAAAATTTAAATCGAATTCACGTTATAAATTAGCTCAGTTAGAGACCGGTGGAAGTGGATTCCGGATAATGATGGGGTGTTTTCGGTCAAATCGGTTAAACAACTGATGACCGGTAATCAACTGCAGGACGACACTTTCATTATGGATTGGTGTGCTTGGGTTCCAGCAAAAATCAATATACACTGTTGGAGATTGGAGATGGATAAAGTGGCAACTGCAGAAGCTTTAATGAGAACAAATGTGGTCATCATCGATCCGGATTGCCCGCTTTGCTCATCAGAAGTCGAGTCTGCTGATCATCTATTTATTGGGTGTTTCATCGCCTCGAATGTTTGGAACGCCATCAGCAGCTGGTGCAAAATTCCCAATATTTGGGCTTTTTCGATTCGGGATCTTCTAACCTATCACATCGACAGCAGGTTTCCGGAGAAGAAGATGGAGGCAATTCATGGGATTATCATGGTAACTTGCTGGACCATTTGGCGGACTAGGAACAAAGTCAAGTTCTCCAACGGTTCGGTTAGTTTAAATAACATTATTAGCGAGATAAAGGCTCTTAGTTTTTTTTTGTACTCAAATAGATCTAGACATAAAGACGTAGAGTGGAGGGATTGGATCTCTTTTGTAAATATGTAATGTTGTTTTGTTTTGGCGGCCCAGCTTGGGTCGTCTTGTTCTTGTGAATGAAGGTTACCTTTCAAAAAAAAAAAGTACAAACCACGGTGTTCTTTCCAAGGTCTATCATCTTTTTCTCATGTAAAAAGTTACAAAAATAAATGTCCTTAAATTTAAATTTTTGATCATTTGACCAACTGTATTTTGGATGTTGCATTTTTTTTCTGTTGATCATTAATGTTTAACTAGGTTTTATTGACGTCGCGCGTTGCGGCGAAACATATCAAATAATATTGTTAAACAAACGTTATTTGAAAATATAGCATGTTGTTTCAAAAGGCAAATCAACATAATCGGTTTAGTTTATCATCGTATAGTAAAAAATGATACAAAATAAATATTCTATTCTGAATACAACTTCATTTTTAACAATACTTATATCGGAATGTCTAAAGGATAAATAAGCATACTTAATTTTTTTTTAAATTAGCGTACGAAAGTTATTAAAGAAATATTAAAATAATTGATTAAGGCGATATCTTTTGAAAAACAGAAAAGTGAATTATGAAAAATAAAAAGTAAATTATAAAAGAAAATATCGTTAGAAAAAAAATACCTTTAGAAAAAAAAAAGAAATTATGTCAAAAGTAAATATAATAATAAAGTAGTATAATATTAAAATAATAAAATATTAAAAAAACTATATATTATTATAAATTTAAAGTTACTATTCATCATTGCTTAACAACAATATATATATATGTATAATATAAGTATATGAAGCAAGGGGAAGGTTCATTTAAGAATAAAATTTAATTGATAAGAAAAAGAATAAAGGGTAATTTTGTAAAACATTATATAGTTTTTTCACTTATCTCATTTATTATCATCTTTGACTAATTAATTAGTCATAAACTATCATCCTCCACATTACCTTTTTATGCCTACACATATCAAAAATTATCCAACATATTTCGATATTTATCCTACACGTTGAAATTTATCTTACACAACTTGTAATTTATCCTACACTTTAAATTATTTTATTTTATTTTTTTGAAAAAATATATTTTAAATATAAGTTACAAAAAAATTAATGTAGTTAGCTATTAAAAAGGAATACTACAAATTAATGGTCTATGTAGATTTACCAATGTGAACACAGCCAAAAATACCTAAAAATAGCTAACAACACACAAAAATACCTATATATATACGTGTATATATAGGATTAGGTCATTAGTGAACAACCCCCTTGATTGTGTCACTAGTGAACTAATCGTAGCTCTTGATTTTCAATACACAAGTGTAAATCAATGTCCAAGATTTGATGATTAAAATACACTAGTGTATTTTATGATTTGATGTTGTAAATCAATGGTCATGATTTGTTCACTTAGTTCACAAATACACGGGTGTTCACCCTAGAACCCCACCCTATATATATATATATATATATATAGGGGGCCGCTAGAATGAGAACCACCACGAGTTATGAGAACCGCGAGAACCGCGCCCCGCGGGTGGCCGTTGACCACGAAATTTTTTTTACGACTAGATGTGTATATTTTAACACCATACGTAAAGTTTGGGTTCAAACGGCGAGCCCGAGGGGGTAGTTTTTTACCCCCAAAGTTTGGTTAAAAAAAATAAAAATTAAAAAAAATAAAAAAAACCCAAACTTTGGGCGTAAAAAACTACACCCTCGGGCGCGCCGTTTGAACCCAAACTTTACGTATGGTGTTAATATATACACATCTAGTCGTAAAAAAAATTTCGTGGTCAACGGCCACCCGCGGGGCGCGGTTCTCGCGGTTCTCATAAATCGTGGTGGTTCTCATTCTAGCGGCTCCCTATATATATATATATATATATATATATATATATATATATATATGGGACCGCTAAAATGAAAACCACCTCCAGTTGTAAGAACCGCGAGAACCACTCTCAACCAATCAGAATAAGGGGTAGTTTGGTCATTTCCATTAAATGTCAAATCTCTCCTCTCTCCTCTCTCTCCTCTCTTTAAAGTTGCAGCAGACCTCTCATCTCTCATCTCTCCTTTTCTTCTTCATCAACAGCAAATGCATCAAAGACCTTTCTCTCATCTATCATAATAGTAACACTCATTTGGAGATCAATCATCAACCCACCACCACTTCAGCTTCAATCAACCCCAACTGCTGCTCCACCACCACTTCCACCACCGCCCCCACCATCGTATTCCCCCGAATCGTATGCGACACCGCCATGGGAGGAGCCGACGATGACAGAAACATCAGCAGCGGTGTTGGTGCATCAATTTCCGGCGAAACGTTACGGTAACCCCCTAACTCCTCATTTCTTTAAACCTTCTCAGATTTGGGTGGTGGTCCGATGTCGATGAAGACGTAGTGATGGTCCGACGGCGGCACTGCCGCCGCAGCCATGGCTACGGACGTGGTGGTGGACTTGGTTCAGTTTTATCCTGCTCGGTTCGATTTTATTTGCTTAATTTAGTCAATTTTGGTAAAAGTTTTGTAACTTTACATGAAATTGTTGCGGTTAGCTGTGCAGCTCTTATTTTTGTTGTTGTTTGTAACAACAATAAGTTTTGATTTGATTATGTTTGTTTGATGGTGGATCTGTACAGCTTGTTTGTTTTTGTTTGATTATGTTTGTTGGGTTTCCCTTTGATTTGGGTATTCTATATAAAATGGCTGTTGGATGATTATATTTTAGAGATGCTTGATGTGTCTGTACAGCAAGTTTGGCAGTGATGATGCAAAAAAAAAACCTAGATTTTGATGACGATGGCGTGGCAACGATGGTGGAGGGTAGGTTTTTGAACCTGCAACCCCACTTTGCAGCCTTTTGATTCTCGGAAAATCTGAGCCAAACCCCTTTTTTTCGAGATACACTTTGTTTTGATGTTTTTTTTATTTTTTTCCCCCTAGTCGATGATGATAACGATATATCTGAGACACCTCCCGAGTTTGCGATTTCTGAGTGCGTTCATTTTTGTGTAAAAAAGTTTTTGTAAAAAAAAAGTTAAACCGTAAACTTTTTTTTACGTAAACCATAAACTTTTTTAACGTAAACCGTAAACTTTTTATTGTAAAAACGTAAAACGTAAAACGTTAAAAGTTTTACGTAAAACGTAAAATGTAAAAATTTTAACCTAAAACGTAAAAAGTTTTACGTAAAAAACGTAAAACGTAAAAAGTTAAACATAAAACTTAAAACGTAAAAAGTATTAAAAGTATAACGTAAAACGTATAAAGTTTAAAAAACGTCAAAAAAACGGCGCGTTAAAACGACGTGTAAAAAACGTACAAAAAAATGGCTTGTAAAAAACGACGCGTTAAAAAAACGTGTAAAAAACCACGCCTTGAAAAAACGGCGCGTAAAAAACGTCGCGTTCAAAAATGACCCCGTTAAAAAACGATGCGTGCAAAAACGACCCGTTAAAAAACGATGCGTGAAAAAGCCGGGCGAAAAAACGGAAAACGTAAATTTTTAACGTAAAACGGAAAACGTAAATTTTTTAACGCAAAACGTAAAGTTTTTTAACGTAAATGACGGCGCGTAACGCAAAACGTAAAGCTTTTAACGTAAATGATGGCGCGTTTAAAAAAACGACGCCTGAAAAAGCCGGGCGTAAAAAAAACGGCTCTTCAAAATGTTTTTTTTAAACAAATCTTAAAAAAAATTATAATAAAAATTTGATTTCAAAAAATTGTTTAACAAAAAAAATCTGTTTATAAAAATAAAATAATTAAGTCAAAAAAGTAATTATTGAATAGGACAAAAAATGTAATTTAAAATTAATATATATAAAAAGACAAAAAAGACGATTTTACTTATATACCCTTTAAGAATAAAATATTAAAAATATAATAAGACATAAAGTTTTTAATATTAATTTTAATTACTTTTAATCTCATCCATCTATCATCTTGATCTAATGGTCAGAAAGTGGTTCTCGTGGTTTTTACAACTGGAGGTGGTTTTCATTTTAGCGGTCCCCTATATATATATATATATATATGGCGGGGTTCTAGAGTGAACACTAGTGTATTTGCGAACTGAGTGAACAAATCCTAGCCATTGATCTACACACGTGTATGGTCACGATTAGTTCACTCAGTTCGCAAGCTACACTAGTGTTCACTCTTGAACCTTATATATTATATTATATATATATATATATATATATATATATGGGAGGGTTATCTTGAGAACATGAATTTTTGTGAGAACCCTAGGAACAATTTTCATCCATAGATCATCTTAAATCAAGGGTTAAGATTAGTGGGGATTGAAATGAAAAGAGGACCACTAAATAAGATTAAAATTTGGGTTGGCGTAACGGGTCAAAGTGGGTTGGCGTGATGTTACAATTTGGGTGACGTTTAAACCATGTGGGGTTGAAGTGTTACTAATTTAACCTTTTCAATTTCAATTATGTAATATGCCAATTTGTTTGTTTGATTGAAATTATGTATTAATTGTTATTAATTAATATAAATAACTTGCTTCTAACGTTTACAAGGTTTGTAGTTTTTTTTAAGTATACGACAAATTGATTTATTAAATATATATATCCGTATGTATAATTTTTTTGTTCCCTTTAGGTGTAATGTCATCGATTGGTGTGATTTGATAAGAGGAGATGACATGTCAATTGGTGATTATTGTGTTTTTAAATGGTCACGGAGCGAAATAGCATTTACGGAGTTTGATGTTTTCATTCATCTATTCACTTATTATTAGTATTGTATTGATTTCTTATCGTTAAATTTTTTTAACAAACTTTTTATGTGTAACATGTTAACTTATTTTTTAATTGTTTTAAAAAATAAATCCTTCAATTTTTAATACAAAGGAATTTATAAACACGAATCATAAGCAATCAATAAGTTTTTAAGTCTTATTACACATTCACAACTCGTGATTAACTTATAAAAAATTTATAACTCCTTATAGCGAAGGCATTACTATGTCGTATTATTGTATTAAGAATAAGAATGTCCTGACAAAGTTTAATGAAATAATACGTTATATTTTTAAAAAGTATACATGTTTAATAAGTAATAAAGTAAAACTATCCGGGAAGCATTCCCGGGTGATAACCTAGTGTATATATATATATATATATATAGTGGAGGGTTCAAATGAGAAGAAATTCTTTGTAAGAAGAAAAAAGAAGAAATTTCAACCAATAAGAATGCTTCATTAGACTTCATTTAATATTTGTACTTAATGTAACTATAAGGGTATATTAGTAAACTTACATACATCATTAACTGGTAGTTTCATCTTTAATAACTAACTATATTAAATTTGTAACTTATTTTTAAGATATATATTTTTCACAAAAAATAAAAATAAAAATTCATTTAAAGTCTAGGATAAATACGAGGCATGTAAGATAAATTACGAGTTGTGTAGGATAAATTTCAATATGTGTAGGATAAATTTTGAAATGTGTAGGATAACTTTTGATGTGTGTAGGCAAAAATATTTAGTGTGGAGGATTATAGTCTTAATGACTAATTAATTAGTCAAACATAATAATAAATGAGATGAGAAAAAAAATCTATTTAATGTTTTACAATTATACTCTTTTATTTTTTTTCTTCTCAATAAAATTTTCTTCTCAAATGAACCTTCCCCTATATATATATAGGGGAGGGTTATCTTGAGAACATGAATTTTTGTGAGAACCCTAGGAACAATTTTCATCCATAGATCATCTTAAATCAAGGGTTAAGATTAGTGGGGATTGAAATGAAAAGAGGACCACTAAATAAGATTAAAAAGGGGCAATATTGTAAAATCACATTCAATTGCCCTTCACCCCCAAATTCACTCTATCCCTCACAAAACTGAATCAACGTCTTCCAGATCCACCATCTTCCTCACAAAATCAACCTGCAAATTTGAAGTTATCAAAGGGTTTTGAGGAAGAAATGGATGAATGAATGACAATCGAACCAGCGATGAACGTAAAAAGGCCACTAAAAGTACAGGAAATCAAATGGGCGTCTTCCAAAATTCCAAATCCACCATCTTCCTCACAAAATCAACCTGCAAATCATAATTTATTGAATGTTTCGAGGAAGAACTAACGGCGATCGAACCAATAGTGAGCATAAAGAGGCGCTGGGAGTACTTTCATTGCTTATAAGGTCACTCAGGTTTGGTTTTTCGAACTTTATTATTGCTCTGTTTCATCAAAAACAAGTTACAATTCCTGATGTGATAAAAAAAAAATCGTTCTATTTTATGTGTTTAGTGTTGTGGTGGTAATATAGGAAATTGAGTATTTGATTTATCGATGATCTCTACCATATTTTCATAAATTTTGTTATAAGATCATGAAATAAGTGCTGAAATGTTATTTATTGTTTGTATCATGATATAAATGTATGCAATTTGACTTAAGGGAACATCAATTTAAGTTCTTGTATATATATTGCTTGCACATTGACACATTTACATTGCCATCAGTTCAGATTTGATATAATATGTAATTTTGAACTCTAATCCATCACTGAGTTACAACATTTTTTATCGATAAAGATTATATGATCTAAAGGCCTGAATGTATTGCTATTTTGAGGTTGGTATTGAATTCTGAATGCGAGCATGCATACTTGTTGAATTTAGATTCAGGGTGTAGTACTAAGGTGTGGTACTTTTCCTTGTTTCAGTTAATTTTATAGTAATTGGTTTCATATATTTACTCTTTTGAACCAATGCTTGGCTGAATTTTAGCTTTTGAGATCTATAAAAGTCTACATAAGTTCCTTTAAGATGGTTTAGATTATGAAGCCTACATGTTAAGTGATCTAAATGGTAGGACCATGTTATATATATGTATAAAACATTACATTTTTAAATGGCAACATGTAATTATATCGAGACTGTGAATCACTTTTATGGGATTACTAATTACCTATCAAAGGGGTCAGGTTTGAAATACAATCCCTGGGTGAGAAAAATGGATGGTATACTATTGGTGCAAGTTTTATATTTTTTGAATGTGCAGTCTTAAATCAATAATAAGTATAGATATAAAGGTTAACCCATGTGTAATCAAATTTATACAAATCTACGTATTGTTTTACACATGTATAAATCATATATATGAAGGTTTGCACATGTGTAAATCATTATTGTTTAAAGGATAAACACACGTATAAATATTTACACGTATGTAAATCACAATAGTTTAAAAAAAGAATAGATATGAAGGTTTACACATGTGTAAATCATTATAGTAAAAAAATAAGCATAGATACGAAGGTTTACACATGTGTTAATTATACTAGTATGAAGAAAATAAGCATAGATATAAAGGTTTACATATGTGTAAATCATAATAGGTTAAAAAAAGAATAGATATGAAGGTTTACACATGTGTAAATCATTATAGTTACAAAAAAATCAACATAGATTTAAAGGTTTAGACGTGTGTAAATCATGAGAGTTAAAAATTAATCATGGATATGAAGATTTACACATGTGTTAATTGTAACACCTGTGCCTCCACGGCCATCAAACAAATACCGAACCAATGAAATATTATATTTCATACTTGGGATTTGTAAAAAATATGTGTATCATTTGCACATATCAATTCTTGTTCAATTTCAAACTCTAAATCGCTTTCTGTAAGGTTATACGCGCACCGATGCGTAAATATAACCAGTTTAATGCAACGAACACTCCGGAATAGTGAAATAGGCTTAACATACCTTAAATAACCTTTACATAACTTAGAAATAAGTTTTGAAGGCTTTGGTATGGCAAAATCAAGTTAATTCGCTTACAGGGACTAAACTTGACAAACTGCGAAAGTATGTCAATTTGAACTGTAACGAACATTCCGGAACATGACCATAAGTTAAACACACCTTAAATATCCTTTACATAGCTTAGAAATAGGCTTTGAGGGGTTTGGTGTGCTAAAATAAACTTTTGGGTCATTCAGGGACTAAAAGTGTCAAAAAGTGCACAAGTTTGCATTTTCGCGCATAACTTACGTTCTGAATACATCCGGACATCCAAAAATTTATGTAAGCATGACTATATTATGCTTTAGTGTATGGCTTGCCAAAAATCCATTCGTCGCGTCATTTGGATCGTTTTTCGCGCTTATGCGCATTCCGTCGTAATTAAGCGAACATCGCGTTCGTACGACCAAACGAACCAACACCCGGCATATTTTTGAGCATGTTTCATGTCCTCAATGTTTAGGCAACATTTTAGGTCCTTAAAGTTGGCTTTACGGGCCTTAGAAGTGTCGGAAATGGCCTTAAACACGTGCAGGGACTGAAACTGACATTTCTGAAACTTTGTTCTGATCTGTGACTCCTAGGCGGCCCGCCTCAGGATCTTAACATCCTTAGGCGGCCCGCGTCAGACCTTCTGACCAGGTTAAATGTTTCTAACAGCAGATTGCAGCTGTTTGATCCACCACCACACATTCTCATTTGTCTAGTCAGCTGATAAGAACCATTTTCTAGTCACCATAAGGTCCCGACACTTGTACGGGTGGGATTAAGGCACGTTTTCCATGAAACGATCCTAACGGTTACCCGAAAACTATAAATACCCCATCACCCCAATGCAAAACTTACAAAAACTTTGATTTGAGAAACTCTAAGTTGAAACTATTGTTTCATACCTGAGATTTTTTAATCGAGGTTAGCATTCGGGGACCCTTCGTAAGTATTCTTTCGTTCTTTTCCTTATTTTATTGCTTTTCGAGTCAGAAAGTCAAACTTTGTTTGACTTTCAGCGTTGACCAGTAATGGTCAATGCGAAGTTCGTTTGAACTTCGCAACGTGAGTGTAATCACGTTGGTCATAGTCCCTTGGGACTATGCCCACTGATTACCACGTTGTCTAGGGTCGTAGGGTAGGCGATCTAATAAATCGCCTATACCCTCGAACCCGACCCAGTTTGGTCGATCATTAGGATCCGACCAAATACATTAGGTGACCATAGTAGGTAGGGAATAACCTTCCGAGGTTATACCCTATGGTCACATCGTTTAAGTAGTTGTATGATAGGTAGTTTATATGCCTTAGGTAAATTACCAGAATACCCTTTTCATGTATAATTGGTAATTAAGCATATGTAACCTAAACTTTTGTCACATAACTGATTATGTAACATGTTTAGGCATATAAGACTTGTCATAGGACTAGTTAGGCGGTCCGAACGCGTTTCACGCGAACGACGCGTTAAAGTAGCATAAGCTACCTAAACGGGTCGTAATGGGTCGTAAACACTTAGGTTAAGTTTCATTTAGTATGTAGGCTTTGTTAAACCAAATGACACGAGTCTCTACACTCGTTTGGTTTACAAACCCTAATGCTACCCGATCTTCCGATCTAGGTCCGGTTAATTAACATAGTTACCTATATTAGGTGCCGTTTGATATCCGCGATCTCTAGCATTGTTTGGTTGTTACTCAAGGACTTCTGAGCAATCTCAAGTGAGTACATAGACCCCTCTTTTACTGTTTTCCAAACTGTTTTGGGGTGGAACACATGTGTCTACTTGTTACTTTCATGCTTTCCTGTTTTCACATCATATACTTCCTATGTTCATTAGTACATTATAGTACATGATTTCATTACATTTTATGCTATGTATGTCCATTGCGTGCATACTTAGTACATCGTTTTACATTGACATTTTATGCTATGTATGTCCATTGCGTGCATACTTAGTACATCGTTTTCATCACATGCTTACATTTTGTTATGACATTTGGGTTGTTTACAATGGAACAATACATTCATTAACATTAGCTACGCCGTTCGTTAGTAGGAAGTGGTACCATAGGAATTGACAACTCCCGTTCCGGACATCCCAGGGAAAGGGGATGAAAGGAATGACCGAATTCGATATACATAAGTTAGATAAACCTTTAAGTGGTTTAAGGGTTTATCGCCTCAGTCTCAAGGCTTGGATGTATGCATTTTCACAACACCGCATAGATGTTCGTATCAGTATAGCATGCATTTACACAAAATATAATGTTGATTTAAACCGAGTTTTACTTCAATACTATGTTCTTGTGCATATGGTTTAGTTGATACATTTCACTAGCCATACAGATTATTTTGGTTACATATTACATGATTTACATTGATCATGCATTTCCACAAAACATGACTTTGACTTAAACCGAGTTTTACTTCAATGCTTTGTTTTGTGCATTTCATCTATGGTTTAGTTGATGCATTTTCACTAGCCATACATATCATTTTTGGTTACATATTACATGGTTTACATTTGACACATAAACACTTTTGACATTAGTTATACATTACATGATTTACATTAGACATGAACATTTTACATTGTTGGTTTGGTTTGAGTAAGTGATTAAGTAACGATGCGTGTGTAATATGATACAAGCATGGTGGATACGCCGCTGGTACTTCCTATATATAAGTGTTTGTATGGTATTACATATCGTAGTGTTATTTAAATCATTTCAGTTTGAGACATAGAACATTTTATACAAATAACATACTTTTCACAATACATTGTTTTACAAACAACTTAACTTATACAAACTCATTTTTACATGGTTATTCATTTATCCATGCATTATTCTCTTATTTATACGTATCATCTGAACTTATTGTTTTTCCAATGATTTACAAAGACAAAGCAAATTACAAGGTTCATGACTAAACATTTTCTCAAACATAAGTCATGAAACCTATTTTCACAAAACCTATGTATCTCACAGGCATTTTTATGCTGACGTACCTATTTTCACATGTGTTTTTCAGGAGCTGTTGCATAAGATGATCAAGATACACATAGGCAGACTTGGGCTTTAGTGACAATAAAAGATGCAAGACTAGTTAATTATGTTGTATTTCCTTGTTTGTTAAGACATTGTAACACTTTTAATCAATAAAACGAAACTTCAATTGCCATGGATTTGAAACAATTAATTCTGTTACAACACTCCCCGATGTTTCCGCCACGTTTTGTATGTTCCACGTGGTCGGGGTGTGACAGAAAAGATGGTATCAGAGCCAATGGTTATAGGGAATTAGGTTATTAGTAATGCTCTGACCTAGTCTATAACCTTCTTAGGACCCTAACGCGAGTTTACTTGCGTTTAGTCATAAAACACTACTGTCACCTATCCTTAGGCGACAACCACAACAAGAACATAAATTTCAAAACCGCTTTAAAAACTAATCATCTGTTCTAGGATGATTGATTACTAGGTTTTGAACTCTCTGTTATATGGTTTTGAACCCCTTTGAGTTTTCAAAATCTCGTCAAGGTTTTGGGTTTTAAATAATGTGAACACGTGCAAACTGGAAGGGTGAATGCCTGTATTCTGGGTTTTCTGTCTAGGCAAGCACTTCGTATACATCTCATCAGACGCGAGACCAGTTGTGCTTACCTGGGAATTCTTGGGATGAGTGTTCACTTATAGGCGAGCATGTCTTCGCGATACATTATTTTTTACCCATTTACTTTGATTAGTCACCATCTCATTTGTTTGCCTTAGGTAATAAACAAATGATCACAATTTTCATTCGTTACCATTCTGTATTGATTACCCAATAACCTTTCACTTGCTTCTTCCTCTGTCTTTCATCTTCTTCTAGAATGTCTATTCCTCTCAGCACTGGTCAAATGCCCGAGCGAACAGCCAAATTTGTCCAGCAAATTGGTGAAGTGATTCAGAGGACTGTAGATTTAGGCATTGCCATGGCTCGTCTCAACAATGAAGCATCTCGTCTCGACAATGAAGCCACTCAAGAGCCACTGAAGGAAGCAGAAGTCAAGACTGCACCAAAGGCAAGGAAACGTAAGGTTTCCCAAAACTATGCCATTACTGCACAGGCCCAAGCTGCACCAAATCAGCCTGCACAACCACTAGCCAAGAAGCCTTATTTTGGCAATGCACCTTTGTGCAACAGGTGTAATGGCCATCATCAACCACACCTCCAGTGTCGTCAGTGCACCAACTGCGGAAGATCCGGTCATCTTGCTGACACCTGCCGCATCCCTGCTAATCCGAATCGCCCAGTTCAGAACCCGGCTCAACAAGTTGCTCAGCCTCTTGCTCAGCAACAGGGTCAAGCTGCACGACCACACTACCCACCTGGTGCCTGTTACAATTGTGGGGATCTGACCCACTACAGAAACCGATGCCCAAAGCTTGCTAATGCAAATCCGACCCACGGATGAGCATTCAGCTGAACAAAGGATGTTGCTGTCTTATGCCTTTGTTTCTTTTGTTTTCAAGTAATGTGAAACAATCTGTTTGTTTATAAATAAAAGTTGTTGTTCACAATTCTGATATACAAGTATAATTACATGTGTTTATGGCATTTCCCTATAATACCTGTATTAAGGAACTATGTTCCTTACAAACTACTCCTGTGATTCTCTCTTTCAAATGATCGCTCATGATTCCCTCGAAAATTTTAAAGTACTCGTTTCATTCTAAGAAACGAAGTACATGAAATAAAGTGAAATTATGAGTAATCGTGCTTTTTGCACATCAGTACCTTTGAATCCTTGGTTGGATAACTAAGGATATTTTCAAATCTCATACCCATTACGTTTTTATTTTTCAACATACCCAGTACAAGTATTTCAACACAATTTTCATGATCTCAAAACATTTCATATAGTTTGAAAACAATTTTTCTTGATGCATTGTCAATGATATTTCAAAAACATTGGCCATGTTATCAAAACCAACCTTTCTAATTTCAAAATATTTCATATAGTCTGAAAACAATATTAACACAGTACATTTTCTCATCAAGTGCATGATTTCGAAAAGCATCATTCATATTTTCAAAAACCTTATACATAATTTCAAAATTCATCTCGCATGATTTTAAAACATTTTTATAAATATACTTACCTAGTACACCTACTATAATTTCAAATGTATTATATATAAGGTTTCAAAAACGGTAAACACATTTTTCTTAAAAGAACCCCATGCATAGTTTTCCAAATATATTTTCCTCATACAGTGACTTAACCTTCAAATTCTACTTCATATGTCGCCTTGACATATCTAGCATCTCAACTTCATAAGCATTTCAACTTCATGTTTTGACTTAAGCACATCCCGTGCAAGATTTCAAAACATCTTCAACTTCTAAAATCCATATGGGATCTTTTTATCTCCACAATTAGACCCTTGTGGATAATCATCATTCAAATCAGAGTCCTTAATTGGATTCCTTATGTACCTTAATTCGAACATTTCGATTCTTTATAATCAAAATCGAATTTTCTCTTCAAAAATCTTTCTATCTTTATAGCTAGATTCTTGATAACGTTTAAAGTACCAAATGAAATCCGCTGAATGGATTCCTAGTGTGCTTTAAATACATGTACTCTGTTAGCAGAACAAACTTCTAGTTAAACAATTTTGTGGTTATGTGACTATGTGTTTATTCATCTTATGTTATCTTTTATGCATTTTTGTGTTTTTAATACTCTGGATATTCGTTATCCAAATCCTCGCAGGATCTTTCATATCTTCATATGAGGGATTCGTAGCAGGATATTCAAAAGGTACTACCTTCAATCCTTAATGGGCTTCTATGTAATAGTTAAGACCCTTGGATTATATAAGTACCGCTCCATGTTTCATAAGAGATCCTTTTAGTGGTCTAGTCAAAAAGATTGATTCACAATTTGGTTAAAGAACGACATCTAGTGATGTAGCTGAACAGACTCCTTGTTAGTCTATTTAGATCATTTATTGATTTAATTTAAAGGACTCTGTGGCGGTCTAGTTACACTCATCACAGGATTGTTCATTTGGTTTTCCCCTACACACTATAAAATAGACTGTGTGAACTGTGCAAGGAATTGTCTGATTATGGACGCGTACATAACTATGAAATTTAGTGCACAGAAACCCAGTGAGATTTATTATGTGTAAGAGCCGATAGTGACAACAATAACGAAATGAGAACGATGTAATAGAGGTACGGTGGACGCACCAATGACGCTTCATATACTTGTATATAAGTATCCCTCTTACATTGCAATCATGATGTTATTAAAGGTTACTAGAAGTTCAGAACCCTAATCAATATTGTTCGATCTTTTCAACTTCATGTTTTCAAGCTCTCTCAAGTTTCCTCTAAACAAATTTCGGGACGAAATTTCCTAAAGTAGGGGAGACTGTAACACCTGTGCCTCCACGGCCATCAAACAAATACCGAACCAATGAAATATTATATTTCATACTTGGGATTTGTAAAAAATATGTGTATCATTTGCACATATCAATTCTTGTTCAATTTCAAACACTAAATCGCTTTCTGGAAGGTTATACGCGCACCGATGCGTAAATATAACCAGTTTAATGCAACGAACACTCCGGAATAGTGAAATAGGCTTAACATACCTTAAATAACCTTTACATAACTTAGAAATAAGTTTTGAAGGCTTTGGTATGGCAAAATCAAGTTAATTCGCTTACAGGGACTAAACTTAACAAACTGCGAAAGTATGTCAATTTGAACTGTAACGAACATTCTGAAAGATGACCATAAGTTAAACACACCTTAAATATCCTTTACATAGCTTAGAAATAGGCTTTGAGGGGTTTGGTGTGCTAAAATAAACTTTTGGGTCATTCAGGGACTAAAAGTGTCAAAAAGTGCACAAGTTTGCATTTTCGCGCATAACTTACGTTCTGAATACATCCGGACATCCAAAAATTTATGTAAGCATGACTATATTATGCTTTAGTGTATGGCTTGCCAAAAATCCATTCGTCGCGTCATTTGGATCGTTTTTCGCGCTTATGCGCATTCCGTCGTAATTAAGCGAACATCGCGTTCGTACGACCAAACGAACCAACACCCGGCATATTTTTGAGCATGTTTCATGTCCTCAATGTTTAGGCAACATTTTAGGTCCTTAAAGTTGGCTTTACGGGCCTTAGAAGTGTCGGAAATGGCCTTAAACACGTGCAGGGACTGAAACTGACATTTCTGAAACTTTGTTCTGATCTGTGACTCCTAGGCGGCCCGCCTCAGGATCTTAACATCCTTAGGCGGCCCGCGTCAGACCTTCTGACCAGGTTAAATGTTTCTAACAGCAGATTGCAGCTGTTTGATCCACCACCACACATTCTCATTTGTCTAGTCAGCTGATAAGAACCATTTTCTAGTCACCATAAGGTCCCGACACTTGTACGGGTGGGATTAAGGCACGTTTTCCATGAAACGATCCTAACGGTTACCCGAAAACTATAAATACCCCATCACCCCAATGCAAAACTTACAAAAACTTTGATTTGAGAAACTCTAAGTTGAAACTATTGTTTCATACCTGAGATTTTTTAATCGAGGTTAGCATTCGGGGACCCTTCGTAAGTATTCTTTCGTTCTTTTCCTTATTTTATTGCTTTTCGAGTCAGAAAGTCAAACTTTGTTTGACTTTCAGCGTTGACCAGTAATGGTCAATGCGAAGTTCGTTTGAACTTCGCAACGTGAGTGTAATCACGTTGGTCATAGTCCCTTGGGACTATGCCCACTGATTACCACGTTGTCTAGGGTCGTAGGGTAGGCGATCTAATAAATCGCCTATACCCTCGAACCCGACCCAGTTTGGTCGATCATTAGGATCCGACCAAATACATTAGGTGACCATAGTAGGTAGGGAATAACCTTCCGAGGTTATACCCTATGGTCACATCGTTTAAGTAGTTGTATGATAGGTAGTTTATATGCCTTAGGTAAATTACCAGAATACCCTTTTCATGTATAATTGGTAATTAAGCATATGTAACCTAAACTTTTGTCACATAACTGATTATGTAACATGTTTAGGCATATAAGACTTGTCATAGGACTAGTTAGGCGGTCCGAACGCGTTTCACGTGAACGACGCGTTAAAGTAGCATAAGCTACCTAAACGGGTCGTAATGGGTCGTAAACACTTAGGTTAAGTTTCATTTAGTATGTAGGCTTTGTTAAACCAAATGACACGAGTCTCTACACTCGTTTGGTTTACAAACCCTAATGCTACCCGATCTTCCGATCTAGGTCCGGTTAATTAACATAGTTACCTATATTAGGTGCCGTTTGATATCCGCGATCTCTAGCATTGTTTGGTTGTTACTCAAGGACTTCTGAGCAATCTCAAGTGAGTACATAGACCCCTCTTTTACTGTTTTCCAAACTGTTTTGGGGTGGAACACATGTGTCTACTTGTTACTTTCATGCTTTCCTGTTTTCACATCATATACTTCCTATGTTCATTAGTACATTATAGTACATGATTTCATTACATTTTATGCTATGTATGTCCATTGCGTGCATACTTAGTACATCGTTTTCATCACATGCTTACATTTTGTTATGACATTTGGGTTGTTTACAATGGAACAATACATTCATTAACATTAGCTACGCCGTTCGTTAGTAGGAAGTGGTACCATAGGAATTGACAACTCCCGTTCCGGACATCCCAGGGAAAGGGGATGAAAGGAATGACCGAATTCGATATACATAAGTTAGATAAACCTTTAAGTGGTTTAAGGGTTTATCGCCTCAGTCTCAAGGCTTGGATGTATGCATTTTCACAACACCGCATAGATGTTCGTATCAGTATAGCATGCATTTACACAAAATATAATGTTGATTTAAACCGAGTTTTACTTCAATACTATGTTCTTGTGCATATGGTTTAGTTGATACATTTCACTAGCCATACAGATTATTTCGGTTACATATTACATGATTTACATTGATCATGCATTTCCACAAAACATGACTTTGACTTAAACCGAGTTTTACTTCAATGCTTTGTTTTGTGCATTTCATCTATGGTTTAGTTGATGCATTTTCACTAGCCATACATATCATTTTTGGTTACATATTACATGGTTTACATTTGATACATAAACACTTTTGACATTAGTTATACATTACATGATTTACATTAGACATGAACATTTTACATTGTTGGTTTGGTTTGAGTAAGTGATTAAGTAACGATGCGTGTGTAATATGATACAAGCATGGTGGATACGCCGCTGGTACTTCCTATATATAAGTGTTTGTATGGTATTACATATCGTAGTGTTATTTAAATCATTTCAGTTTGAGACATAGAACATTTTATACAAATAACATATACATTGTTTTACAAACAACTTAACTTATACAAACTCATTTTTACATGGTTATTCATTTATCCATGCATTATTCTCTTATTTATACGTATCATCTGAACTTATTGTTTTTCCAATGATTTACAAAGACAAAGCAAATTACAAGGTTCATGACTAAACATTTTCTCAAACATAAGTCATGAAACCTATTTTCACAAAACCTATGTATCTCACAGGCATTTTTATGCTGACGTACCTATTTTCACATGTGTTTTTCAGGAGCTGTTGCATAAGATGATCGAGATACACATAGGCAGACTTGGGCTTTAGTGACAATAAAAGATGCAAGACTAGTTAATTATGTTGTATTTCCTTGTTTGTTAAGACATTGTAACACTTTTAATCAATAAAACGAAACTTCAATTGCCATGGATTTGAAACAATTAATTCTGTTACAACACTCCCCGATGTTTCCGCCACGTTTTGTATGTTCCACGTGGTCGGGGTGTGACATTAATTATAATAATTAAAGTAAATAACCCAACTTTTGTACCTCTGAACATAGCTTAGATCTGTTTGGCTCCAACCACCAGTTTTGGGTTTGAATTATAAATCCATTTGTTGACATATTGGAGTTTGTAGACAACTGTATATGGGGCAACGAATCTGAACGGAATCCTCAAAGAGAACTAACATTCTATTAAAACAAATTTCCAGATTTAAGATTCTTCAAATCTGTTGCTCTTTCCTTGATCTTTCATTTCCTTTTATGCCGATTTTTTCAAGGTCGATATAATTGAATACATAACCAATGCTTTCAGGAGTCGTGGTGACAAACTCTAAAGTTTTGTGGTTGAACTCCGGTATAGGTAGGTTCATTGTAAATAAAATGTTTACACATGTGTAAGTAAGATGTTTACACGTGTAAATCATCTTAGCTAATACTGTATTTGTGTAATTAAGCAACTTACACACATGTAAATAAAATGTTTACACATGTGAGAATCATATTAGTTAATATTTTATTCGTGTAATTAAGCAACTTACACATGTGTAAATAAGATGTTTACACATGTGTTAGTTGTTTACGCATGTGTAAATCTTCTTAGTTAATATTGCATTTGTGTGATTAAGCAATTAACACATGTGTAACTACAATGTTTACATATGTAGTGTATAAATGTATTTACAAATGTGCTCAGTGAAACAATAGTATTACAACAAATGAATACAATTAAACACGTGTAATTGTGCAGTTTACACATATGTAATCAGGTTGTTTACACATGTGTAAATGAGCAGTTCTGCTCATTTACACATGTGTAAGTCAGCCATATTATTTGTTTAGTATAGCAGTAAAACCAAATGGCTTAATGATATTGTACTTTTGTCACTTTGATCAGGCATATTTCAGAAAAAAATGGTACATTCTACTATTGGTTTGAAAATGGCAAAGGGAACTTTAAGAGGTCAATTGTAGAAGCCCGGAAAACGATATGAAGATTGTATTTTGGAAAGTGAATATTCACCGATAAGATGTGATCAAGAAAACATTGGAGTTTGGGAGAGACATGAATGAAAAAAAGACTAGATGATATTATGGATTATGACTTTTTTCTATGTTATCGTCGTTAGCGTATATCAAGGATTATAACTTATGTTTTTATGTTATCATGGTTACTATATGTCAATGATTATGATTTGTTTGACAATTTACTGTGTAAAACATCCATCCTCGATATAGTGACTGATGATCCTTTTCACGCCCCACCAGTACCGATATGGTTTTCGCCACCGGCTAGTGGTAGTGAACAAATTTACACAAGTGTAAACACAGATACTTACACATGTGTAAAACATACAGTTAGACAAGTAAGTCTGATAGTGAATAAGAAAACAAACCCAAACTAAATCTACAAACAATTTATGAAAATGAAGGTTTGATTTAAAAAATTTTAATGTACAAACAATCTATGGAAATGCAGGTATACATTATACATGATGCTTATATAATATCTTGACATTTTCCATTCAACTAATCAGAATTTAGGGGTCTGGGTTGGGATTTTTAAATTTAAAAAGACATATAGTTTTGTCTCTTATACATATAATTACATGACACTTACACATATGTAAAACATACACTTACATACATGTATAATCAACTATTACACGTTCATAAGTATGAATAATACATAAGAATCCTTGCAGCACCATCAACATTCAGCTAAACATCTTATGGACTTAAGGCAACCTTTTCACTTAAATATCACACACATACGCATACATGTCTGCATATTTCAAGCATTGAAAAAGCCTTTTAAAATAGTAGCATATGTTAAAAGTATATGAACACGATTCGTGGCGATTAACCTGTCGTAATGTCACTCGCCAGTTCCTTCCTACCAAGTCTACAAGCATTCAAAATGTCTTTTTATCTTGAAACTTCGCATCAATGGTGTACTCTTTTACGGCTGATGATTTCCTGCTCTTTAAGTCGAATGAAGGATGCTTGTTTATCAACTTCTAAGCAGCGTTCCTGGTTTAAAAAATAGTATCACTAATTACCCAATTTCACATAGTTCAAATGATAAAAAAAAAATGAATTTTAGTTAGAATAAAAACGATTTGATGCAAACTATTACATACATAAACATAAATTAGTTTAAACTTTGCTTTAACTATAGGATATTAAATTTTTATAATACTTTTGACCACTAGAACTTCATTTAAACTATGACAATCTGAAGCAAAGCACAACTCTCACTTTGGCATTTTAACAAACATGTTATGTGCACTGAGAAATGATACAATAATTATTTTCCATGCCCATACTTTATCCCTAAATTCCTCAAAATCAAGATAATTACATGGAGAGGAAGAAGGAAATAAGAAAGTAACCGGCAAAAATTGAAGCTTGCATATTATAAAGGAAATCATCTCAAAACAAGGAATCCAAAAACGATTCAGCAATGAATGATTAAAGAACAATAACTGTAGATTTAAGAATGAAATCGATGAAGATAAGTAAATCCAAAAACAATTGAACAGTAATCGATTGAAAAATGGTACCAGAGATGGCGTGTGAACATTTGGTCAGCAAAAATTAGCAATCGATAAGCTCCTCTGACGAACCTGCGCATTCAATGGTGGTCGACGTTCTTACGCACATAGTTGGAGATGAAGAGATCAGGGAGTTAATCCTGGAATGGTTCTTGTACAAATTTACCAATTTAACCATTTTAATTAAAACATAAGGGAATATAAATGTGTGGATGAGATTTGTTCTCATGGTTCTCACAAAAGATGGGTGTTCTCATTTAAACCCTTCCTTATATATATATATATATATAGAGAGAGAGAGAGAGGTCGGTTATCATACAATATGCCTAATCGTACAATACGTACGCTATAACCACGACCGTTGGATCATCTCATTAAAACTGCGTGTTTAAATATTAAATTAATCAAATAAACATATATATATATATATAAAACCGCCAAGGTTAAAATCGTCCATTACGAAATAAAAAACCCTGGTAATCAGCAAACAAAACCTCAAAATCATAACGTAAGATTCTTAATAAAAAACGTAATCGAAAAAATATAACAATTACTCAAAAAACGATCGATTCCTAATCGCCATATCCTTCTTTTGAATTGAACTTCTGATGAATTTGGAAATTCAAACAAATCGATGGACCGACTATCGAAGAAGTTGATGCAGGGTGAAAATTAAAAAGAAAGGGTGTGTTTTTTGTAAAGTTTGCGAATTCATATAACATTATATGCGAAAACACTAAAGGTGTAATAGAAGGTGCGAATTCATGACAATACACATGCGATTATAAGTAAAAGTTAATAATCTTTGAAATTTCGTATAATTTGCGAAATCATGCTTTAACACATGCGATTTCAGTAAAAAAGAATTATGTTCTGATTTGTTAAAGTTTGCGAATTTGTATATGTTTCAAATGCGATTTTGAATAAAACACTTCAACTAATTTCAAATTTTTGTCCTAAAAAATGCAAAAAAAAAAAAATTAACGAATCTTAAAAACTAAATTAGAACTATTTTATATAAAAAAAAAACTTAATTTATTACCGATGTGACTGTAATTTGACATGTAATGATCAATTTTACAATAAATTCTACTGAACTTACCACCCTACCTACATAATAAATTTACTATAGAGTAAAATGCATGGATAGTCCCTGTGGTTTTGCAAAATAACACCTATAGTCCTCAACTTTTGAAAATTACACAGGTGCTCCCTGTGGTTTGACAGTTTGTTACTCGGATAGTCCCTGGAGTGGATGACGGTTAGTTTTCTCCATTAAATTGATTTGAATTGACAAATTTACCCTTCATCTTCTCCACCTATAAAAACAAAACAATCCCATTCCAACCCCAACCACCCCCCACCTTTCTCTCTGTTTCAACCCCACCATTAACCACCCACCACCCACAAGTAACCACCTTCACTAAAAAACTATTTACACAAAAAAATTCATAAAAACAACAACATGTTCTCGTTAAAGATGATCAAGAAGAAGCATAAATGCAAACTTTTTCAAGTTTCTAGAATCTTTGAACAAAAACTGGCATACCCTCTTGCAATTGTTCTGGGATCCTTTTCATTTTTTTGAAATTCATCATTATCTTTATCATCGTGTCTGAAATTCATCATTATCTTCATCACACGCCTCACACACACACATATACATAACTAAAATGAAATCTCTCTCCACCGTATTCACCTCCATCGTCCTACCTCCCTGCCACCACCACCACAACCGCCGGAGATTCTTCCTCCGATCATCTTCCTTTTCCTTTTCTACTTCATCTCTTCATCTAGATCACCGGTCGTTCAGTCTCTTCCTTCGTCACTCCTTCAAACCCTAGGTTACAGTTACAGTTACAACCGTTTGGATCCAGAATTAACTGTAAATTGAACGCCGTTGGGAATAGAGGATGAACGGATAACGGAGAAGATGAAGAAGAGGATGATGAGGTGGAGAGAGCGTTGCGTTTGGACGGAACGATCCCTGGCTCTTCTAATGAGTTTGTTGAGAACTGTGTTGGAGCTTATCTGAGAGAAAGGGGTGGGTGGGGTTGTTGGGGTGGGTTTATTTTGTTTTTATAGAGAGTAGAAGATGAAGGGTAAATTTGTCAATTTAACGGAGAAAACTAACTGCCATCCACTCTAGGGACTATAGATGTTATTTTGCAAAACCATAGGGACTATCCGTGCATTTTACTCTTTACGATATTAACATAAAAAAACCCAGATACAACTAACTTACATAGAACAAACACAAACAGACCAACAAAAAATGGCATCTGAAGATGATGAAAAAATCAAAAACATTGCAATCAAAGAGCTATTGTCAACTCGCACGTTGACAGAACTAAGCACTGATGTCAACTCTTCTCATCTTGTTCTTGATGTGCAGGGCAAAATTCTTGAACAAATCAAGAAAAATCAAGATATATGGGAACGCCTACTTCAAGAACCACCATCAAGCTTCAAGGACAGAGCTTTGGAACACATAAAGGAGTAATCTCGAGCTGATGACTTAGCCTTCTCTTTCCTGACAGATGCTCTAAACACTGTGAAGGAGAAGATGGAGTTCAGCTCTTCTGAACGTGACAAAATCTTTGCTTCAAGTAACTAAATTCTCTTTTTAATCGTTTTGTGGTTGTGGTTGTGTTAGACAATAACAACTATATTTTTATTTGGTGTACATGTTTTGAACACATATTATATTTGCTTATAAATATTAAATCGCATGAATGATATTGCCATCTGTCACATAAAAAACAAGTGAAATCGCATATACTAAAAGTGAAATCGCATGCACTAAAAATGTTAGATAACTCAAAATCGCATGTGTTTCGTGTGAACTCGCATGTATTAATTATTATAAACTAAAACATATAAAATCGCATGTTCATACACTAAAATCGCATTTGAAAAATGATATAAACAGATGAATACAAAATCGCATGTGTTTCGTGTGAATTCGCATGTACATTTAGAAAAAAAACTACTCATCCTCATCATCTTCAGAAACCTCCTCCCACTGATCTTCTTCTTCAGACCCATCATCACTACTGTAATCTTCAAACTCATCTTCCTCTTCGTCATCTTCGACCTCATTGTCTTTGTCTCTGGCAAAATTTCCGATCTGGATGCCCTTCATCTTCTTTTTTTGCTGTTTACCTTGTTGTTTGGTTTCAGCTCCTCGCAAGTTCGAATGTCATGACCTTTTTCATTACATACGCTATATGTCCTTGACCCTTTCCCTTTGCGGCTGATCATTTGTTCCTTCTTTGATTTAATCCTTTTATGCGAGCCGCGACCTTTGTTTCTTATACCAGCCGGAACACGGACAGTAGGAGGAGCATTAGTTACTGGTTGTTGATAACCAATCAACTTTGAAAATCGGTGAAATTTTGGATCAAGTTGCTTGGTTATGCGACTCTAATCAACTCTCTCTTTAAGCTGCATCATTTGATCCCTCACTAAAACAAGTTGATCAAGGTCAGAAATCAAATTGCTAACCAAATACTCCCTTGTGTGGATGATTTCACGAGCAATCCGTCTAGCCTTGTGTTGCACATCCTTGCCACCCACATTTAGATTGTACTTCACATTTAACTCATTCGGCACAACATCCTTTGTCCATCTCTTCGTAACATATTTGTTTGGTATTTCTTTAACACCAAACATCTTGAAAAGAAAATAAATGTGTTTGCATAGCAGCCCATACTGCTCAAAACGCAAACAGCTACACTGTGCAGTTACATCATTTTCAAGATTCTTGAACCATACCTAGTAAAAACCAAAAAAATATATATTAAAAATTAAAATCGCATGTGTAACATAACAATTTCGCATGTCTAAATATCATGTAACTGAATAAAATTTAAAATCGCATGACAAAAACAAAAACGCATATTGCATGATCATCATCTGAAAAAAAAAAAAAAAAAATCGCATGTAGGTTATCAAAAAATCGCATGTTTCAAATATATATGCTATAGTACCTCCAAAAAACCAACTCCATGGGCTTTAAAGTCCTTCAACGATATCCTGATCTGTGGACCCTCTACTTTGGTGTCCATCGGCAGACATTCAGAAATTGTACCACAAATCTCTATTTGCTGATCAAAGAATATAGACCTGCTGAATCTCTTAGCAGCATCTTTTTCCAAAGAAGTTCCGGTCAAATCAGTAGGCTCAGTATATCTTGAAATATGATCATTCTTTCTATGATTAAACCGTTGGACATCCATTGCACCATCAAAATGATTCATAAACTCTACGAGAGTGAGTTGTGAATTAGCCACCTGGCAGAAAAAATGGTTCTCACTCTCTGATCTTGAAGTTGTTCTCATAAGTCCCGACATTGGCTAGTGCCGGTAAAAAAGCCGGAATCCACATAGATCTCATCACAAACATATCATCAATCCATTTGTTTTCTGTGAGACCGAACTCAATCATCACCAACTTCCACTGTCTCTCGAATTCTTCGGGCTCAATGGAATCAGTCCATACAATGTCGCACATCCTCCTTTTAAACTCATCGTTATTGCACAACTCGTGTCCAACCTATAACAATAAATGCTTTTTATATCAGCCTATAACATGATATAAAAAACATAACGCTAACGAAAGACAATATAGCTTGCTATACCTTATCTGCCACTTTTTTCATTATGTGCCACATGCACAATCTGTGTCTGCTGATAGGGAAAACCTCCTCAATAGCCTGTTTCATAGCAGGGTCTTGATCCGTCACTACAACGTTTGGCTGCCGACCAAATGACTTTAAGAATGAATTCAGAACAATGCTCTCTGATGCCAACAACCCAGCTCCAAGCGTTACATTTTGACAGTGGTTGTCAATGCCAGTGAACGGAACAAAGACCATCTTGTACCTGAACATACACATGCGAAATCACATTTAAAACATGCGAAAAAACAGATATCACATGCCAAAACAAACAGTATAACATGCGATATACTCGACATCAATCATTCAACATGTCTACACATGCGATATTACAAGCTCATGAAGACAAATAACATGCGAAAATTAGTAAAAAAACATGTTTGTCTTGAAAAACTTACCTGTTTGTCTTGAAAGTTGCATCGAACGATATCACATCCCCAAATTCCATATAGTTAAGCTTGCATAAACCATCAGCCCAAAACAAACCAGTTAAACGTTTGTCATCATCAACAGAATATTCTAACGAATAATCAGCTAAATACTGTTTTTTGTCAGTCATCCTATTAATCACCATGTCAGCGTCATATTCTCCTATATAGCTGTTAATTCGCTTCCTAAAATTTTTGCAATCATCAACCGTGGCACCAACGTTCTCGAAACCACCATAACGTTTCCTCATTATATGGAAAGCTTTGACAGGACCAAGGTTTAAAATGCCTAGTTCCCAAACCAACTCCTCCTGGACATCTGACAATTGTCTGTAAGCTGGCAACATGTGAATATCATCTTGGCATACAAACTTATGATTATGGCCATCAACAAATCTCTTTACTGTATATAATCTACCATCCACAGTACAAATCATAAGTTGAGCTTTGCATCCAGTTCTAATAGTACCCCTGTTCCTTGTTTTGAATTGCTTTTTTGACTTCGAACGATCGTCAATACACAGTGGCTTGTGTCCCTCTTTAGAACAAACAAAATACTTAGTTTTGATTATACCACCACTGTGTACTTCACCACCTTTCCGAATAGAAAAACCAACTAACTTAGCATATGATTGGTAAAACCCATATGCTTGTTCAATAGAGATAAATTGCATTCCAACAACAGGTGTAGCTGATGCTTGAACCTCCGGAGTGTAAACCCTTTCATCTACAAGATCCAAAAATCACAAAACAAAAACACGTGCGAATTATCGGACTAGTACATGCGACATATTAATTCCATCATAAAAGAACAAACACACATGCGAATTGTATGAACAATAACATGCGAAAATGACGATTTTGATTAATCTGTTTTATATATGCGATTTATTATACCATAACATGCGAAAATACATAAAAAAATCAAATGCGAACTGTAAGAGAAATAACATGCGAATTTGTGTATGTTACTTTCATTTCAAAAATATAATCAACATTCAAACTTCAAAAAACAGCTACAACAATATAAAATCATTGCTACGATTAAAATGAATTTAGAGATCTGAATTAACATAATTACCACTAAAAAACTCGTTTACAGCACTTGTACTTGCAATTGGATTTGGATTTGCAGGTGGCGGATTTAAAACATCCTCAATCGAAACTCTCTGATATGCAGATAATTGAGCATGATCAACGATCGGTCGAGTTTCTGCAAAATCAACATCTGTTTGTCCAGTGCTGCTCTGTGGATCCATCGAAAAAAAACAATTGAATGAAACCCTAACACAGAAGAACGAAAACTGCAATTTGAGAATTATGAAAAAATTGAAACTGATTCGAATGATAATTACCGGGATATTAGTGTAACGAACATCTCGCTGATTGAATGAAGAGACGAATTTGCCCTCAGATGAATGAATTAATTGTCTGATTTAACCTTATTAAAGAAAAACTGAATCAGGACACGTGTACGGCTCAAAATCTCGCGTATGTAATGTACGATAACTTTATTTATACGATACTCTTTACCTATATATATATATATATATATGGTACGGTTAATGCAAATAGGGATGAGTAAATGGTACGGTACCGGTACCTAATTTACCAAACCGGGTACATTTTCGGTACCGACTTTTATACCGGTCCGGTACGGTACCGATATTTACCGGTTTTTAACCTCAAATACTGGTACCGAACCGTACCGTACCGGGTATATTCGATACCGGTACCTACTTTTGGGGATTTTCGGTACCGGTACTTTCGGTTTCGGTACCGGTCGGTACCGAGCTTATCCCTACATGCGAGAACCGCAAGAACCAATGGGAACACAACAAAATAAACCTACTACACCACCAAAAACCTAAAAAAAAAACCCTAACCCCCTCAAAACCTAAACCCCTACCCCCCCCCCCCCCCCCCCAAAAAAAAAAAAAAAACCTAACCCCCCACCCACCCCCCAAAAATAACCCCCCTCCCCACCACCCACCCAAGCTAAATGCTAAAAACTAAACCATAAAACTAGACCCCCAAAATTTCTTTAAAAAATCTAAAAAACACACAAAAATTTTAATTTTTTTTTTATAAAAATCGCTACTTTTAGTCTCCAAAAAAATTTAATTTTTTTATTAACGAAAAGTAGTGATTTTATAAAAAAATTATTAAAAAAATTGTGTGTTTTTTAGATTCTTTTAGGTATTTGTGGTTGTGTTCACACTGGTTTAGATTCTTTTAGGTATTTTTTAGATTCTTTTAGGTATTTGTGGTTGTGGTCATAAAAATAAAAGGTGGTTCCTAACGGATCCTTCTCTTATATATATAAGGATGAGTTAAAATGAGAAATACCTTGAATTGTGAGAACTAGGTCATGCAAAAGTTTTTTCGGAATTTTTTCTCAAAAGTCATAAAAAATCATTTGTTTTAGCAAAAAAAATTAAAAAAAAATGTCGCACACACACATTTACATGAGGCATAAAAGAATATTTATCTTCATACAAAATTTACACCAACTCGTAAAAAAAACTTGCATCAATCAAAACTACCGACTCGACAATTTTTTTTTTACTTTTTTATAGATGTGTTTATAATATTTTCATCTACAAAAAAAAAAAAAAAAAAAAAAAAATTGGCCCAACTCATGCGGGAAGAAGGAGTTCTTACGGTTCTCATAACTCGTTGTGGTTCTCATTTAAACCGAGCCCAATATAGTAATACTTTTAAGTCAATTAGAATTCCAAATCAAGCTCAAGTTATTACACGTAATTTCAAGGATATTTTCAGATTATTTGAGCTTTAAAATCAAAGCTTGAATTTTCTTCAAGTCAAAGTCAAACATGTGTCAAGAAAAGAAGAAAATCGTCAACTTACTTGAGCTACCTAAATCTAAAGCCCTTTAAATTAAGGATGGGCTCATGTTGGGCTTGGGTCTATTGAGCTTAACATAATTCATCTATCATGATGATCTCCTCCTATTGACCTTTCTTCATAAATCGTCAACTTACTTGAGCTAAATCTAAAGCCCTTTAAATTAAAGATGGGCTCATGTTGGGCTTGGGTCTATTGAGCCTGACCTAATCAATCTTTTATCATGATGATCTCCTCCTATTGACCTCTCTTCATACATAACATAAACATGCATAAAGCATACCATCACATATGTGGCATATGCCATACACACTTCCCTTCATATCTTAACATGATATATACTAACTTGACCATCAAGGGTGGTCTTTGAAAATGGGTTCCTTGAGCGCGCATACTTGTAGAGCAACAAGCTAGGGCCGACTCACCCAACTCGATCGTCAAGACTTCGTTGACGGATCCAATGCTTCAACACAAAAATGCAATTCGAGGTCGACCCGATCCACTCGCTTGTAGTTGTGACTAAATAAAAAGCCTACTGCACATTGGTCAAAACCCTAGCATGTGGGTCTCAATATCAATTCCATGTTTTCTTCAATACAGTACTTCCATGCATGCACACCAATGGCTTTGAACCCTCCACTAAACAGTTTAATTATAGACATCATTTTCTAAGTTATATGTATTAGGGGGGACGGGGTGGTCCGTTATACCACCCCAAAACGCGTTGAACCATCACGAAACACCGCCGCCGCCCAAAAAATAACGCGTTAAATTTTAAACGCGTTGATTGCATTACGCGTTAAATTTTAAAGCTTGCTCTGCATGTTGCAGTCTTCCTGCTGATAGTTCTGCATGTTGCCGTCTACATTTTTAACACGTGGCAGAATTCTGCAAGTTGCCGTCTACATTGCATAACACGTGTACTGATCAGTACATGGACATTAAATGTGGCAGAATTCTAAAAGTTAAAATTAAAAAATTTTGGGAGTGATAGAATTTCATCACTAGTGATACCACCCCCCCTACATTTCTATCACTAGTGATAGAAATTTGGTTGATGACATGGCACGATTTTATTGGACAGTGTAAGTGATAGAAACTATCACTAGTGAACCACCCCTCCCCCCCCTTATGCATTAAAAGTTGTAGTTTACAAACATATTCCTAGATTATTATCGTTTACTTAATAATTATCCCATGTACTTGATTTTGGGATCTGTTAGCTTTAAGCCAGATCAATGTGCAGCATGTGTAGTCACGTGCAAACTCAACCCCCCCCCCCCCCCCCCCCCCCCCCCCCACACACACACACCCCAAAACACCCACCAACCTCGGATGTTTGTCCATTCACAAACTTAAGTGTTGAGATATGAGCCGACTTTTTATGCATGACTTGTATATTATTTTAGTTACTCTTTGTAATATAAGATTATATTATATTATCTAATGTATATAACACTAGAGTTTGGAAACACTATATATGGAGCCAAAATGTAAAACATAAAAAATATAACACTAGATCTTATAGTTTGTGACATTCGGTTAATTACTAGAGTTTGGAAACACTTAGCTGATGCCTTTTAATTCATTTTTTTAATTCATCCGTTATTATAATCCAAATTACACATCTAATTTGGTCCCAAATTCCAACTTTTTCTCTGGATTCCACTTATCAACCATCTCAATTCAAATGCTTTGCATGTGGACTGTTAATCATCTTTTACAAATGGTTTTGTGTCACCATTTACTAGTTGATTTCCCCTTTTTATCTTTTAAAATATTTATAGAAAAGAAAACCCATAATGAATCTTGACCCTCTAAAAATTGGGATTAGGGTTTGCCACACTATATCACTACACAAGATTGCAAGTGTGATCCTCAAGAATATATCTTGTCTTCAAACTTAGTAATCTTTAAGCAGATACAAAGTTCCACCTCTCTAATACATTGTGCTTTATTTTCAAGTCGCAAACACGTCTGAATGACTATTTCCAAATCAAGAATGCGGGAGATTCGTGTTTATATCGCTGTTAGTGTGGTTGCTTTCGCTATATGCATTTTGGTTGCAGCATCTGCATTTTACGTGATCGTATGTAGGAAGAGGAAGGATAAGACGAAAGATTTTTCATCATGCAACAAAAGTGTCAATCTAGAGCTTCAACAGTTGAACTTAAGTGTGAGAACCGCGAGCGAAAAGAAAGTTTCTTTCGAGTCCCAGATAGAATCTTTAGATGGTCATGTACTCCCCACCACCCCTGGCAAGCCAGCTCCAGGGGTGGTGGAGAGTTACATGGTGGAGGAGCTCAGCATAGCAACTGCTGAGTTTTCCTCCGCCAACCTTATTGAGGGATCTGTGTATCATGGCCGTCTCAAAGGAAAAGATGTGGCGGTCAAGTTCACAGATCACGACACAATCTCTAAGATCAAGTTTGAGCTCCTCCAAGGCCTCACCCACTTTCATCCAAATATAATCAGACTATTGGGTGTTTGTGCGAGTACAGATAGCCATGGATCAATCACAACAGCCCGTGATGAATTCTTAGTTTTTGAGTACGCGAAAAATGGTTCTTTAAAAGATTGGATTCATGGTGGTTTAGCAATGAAAAGCCAATTCATTGCCTCGTGTTCTTGTTTCTTGACATGGAATCAAAGGCTAAAGATTTGTTTGGATGTAGCCACTGCCTTGCAATACATGCACCAAATAATTAACCCGAGTTACACTCATAGAAACATCAAGAGTCGGAATATTTTCCTAGATGAAGAGTTCCATGCCAAAGTTGGTAACTTTGGCATGGACGCGTGTATAAGGGATGAAAGTCATCCCAACATAGTACCTTGTTCTGGAAATTTAAATTCCAGTTATCCCATCACGTGGGATAAAGGGTACATAGCACCTGAACAGCCAAGTTCAGGTGCTGTAACTCCCAGCATAGATATTTATGCTTACGGGGTTGTTTTACTCGAAATATTATCGGGAAAGCAACCAATTAGGTGGGTTGAATCAGAGAATAACGATGTTGAATCCCATTTATCTAATGAAATAAAGGTTATATTTGAATTGGGTAATGTTGAAGATAAGCTAAGGGAATGGATGGATACTGCATTGGGGGAGAACTATTCGTTTGATGTCGCGATGGTGTTGGCGAGCCTTGCTAGAGCGTGCGTAGAGGATGACCCGTTGAAGCGGCCGAATGCCGGAGAAGTGGTGCTGAAGTTGTCGGAATTGGTGGTGGAAAGGGAGGAGCAGGTTATCGACCGTGAAAGTTCTTGTAGACCTCTAGTGGCCCAGCCATCGTTTCCAATAGTGTAAATGATTTTTAGTTATTTTGCTTGTGAGTTGTGACATTTAGTGGCTTGTTGCATAAATTTTATAGAATGGTTAGCTTGTTTCAATTGATTGTTTCGAGTTATGTTGTAAGATAATAATATAATAAAAATTCTTAATGATCGATACGGCTTAGATAACTACGAGTTAAAACTTAAAAGTCAAAACTGGTTTGGTAGATATCCGTACGATGATAAAATTGCTACAATATAATAATAATCTTAATATATAAATGAAATTGCTAATATAATAAACTATTTTTTTTAATTATGAATGAAATTGCTACAATATAATAATAATCTTAATATATAAATGAAATGCTACAATGCTACAAAATAATAAAAGAGTTAAAGTTCGCGTACAAACAGCCGTAAAAAACGTATGAAAGGTATGAAAAAGCAAAAAAAATAAAACGCGGTAATTTTGATACATTTGTAGAGTAATTATAATACTCTACAAAATTACATTACAAGATTAAAATTATCTTACAAGATAAAAATTACCCTATAAGAACATTTTATAAAATTACCCTACAAGAATATTTTACAAAATTACCTTACAAGATCATTTGTAGGGTAATTTTGATAATTACTCTACGGGTAAATAATTACGAAAATGTCACCGCGTTTTTTTACCTTTTCACCATATTCGTACGTTTTGTATGAAAGGAGTATTTGTATTTGATTTTTGTCTATAATAATAATCTTAATATATTAATGAAATTGCTACAATATAATAATTTAATATATTTTATATACGACTTTTGTTCTGTTGAACTAGAGTAAATTTCACTTTTTGTCCTTTATGTATTATCTGAATTTTAAAACGTGCCATTTAAAAGTTTTAATTTCATTTTATGTCCAAAAAACACATGTTTTATATCACTTTAAGTCCTTTACACCAAACTGAGTTAAATTACTCAGTTAGGTTTATCTAAGGCAAGGGTATTATTGATATTTCACCTTAGTTATTTTGTTTCTAAAAATAAATCAAAATAATTAAAGGTGGAACCCACTTTACAAAGTTTCAAGAACCACCTATCCCTCTACCGTCGACAATCAAGAACCACCGCCTAATCTCTTTCTATGGCTGGCCACAAGAACCACCGCTTGCCAAAACCGCTACCACTACCACCAATATCCCCATTCTTCTCCAAGCATACAACAATCACCACCAACTCCTTGTTCTCTAGTATCGCTACCACCTGTCGTTCGGAAATAATGGGGTCCAGGAAACAAGGGATTGAACGACAACAGTTAACCGGAGAAATGGGTTTCAGGCTGTAAGTTAATCGGGAAAAGCTAATCAGGCGATTCGGATTTTGAATGAGCGGTTGTCGGATTTTGACAGATATGTTCAAAGGTGGTTTGATGAAGCAACAACAGCAACTTGGTCGTCATCACGTCTGTAGATCGAGTGGTGACGGTGAACTTTTTCATCAAGTAAACGTTGCCGCCACACCGTTGTCATGGTATCTCAGTTTGCCAGAATGTCACACCCCGATTTCCAACGTGTCACCGGTGGGCCCGGTGGGGAGTATCGTGACGTGGTTGGCAACATAATAGTCAAACAACACAATATTTAATATGCACAGCGGAAGCAATATAAAAGATAAGTTTCAACCAAATTTAATATTGTAATATCAAATGTCACAATAGTCGGAAGTTTATCCACAGACGGATCGAAAATAAAATGGAATTAATAGTTCAACAGACTTCAGGCATCTTAAGCTTGCGAGACTTCTATTGATGCTAAGGAGAAATCCCAGCCAATTACGCTTAGTACCTGCATTTAATCTTTTTGGGAAAATACGTCAGTTTACACTGGTAAATACAATCAACTGACTCATTTTGGAAAATGATTGAAAATTTGTTTGGATGCACGTGGCATAAACATTTTATTTAACTTGGGAGAATTATTTAATATTATAATCTTGTGAACGAATTACATGTTACTTGTGCGTTCAGTAGCCCGGATCGTGTCCGGGTTAAAGATCAATAGACACACCACGTTATTCTTTTGTGCACTGACGGGTGTACGCCTACACCCCGCGCTTAAGTCGTGGCCATTTCGTAAAATGATGCCAAGAATATCCGGGACATGGTCATTAACCCCCCAAAGGCTTTAAGCAAACAAGACTGTTTAAACGAGCCAATCAAATTATTCAATTAACCACCCAACGATGGAAGATTTGATGCCCGATCAAGCGGTATTCTATATACCGTAACCCAAGCCCGTATAGGGAAAATAAGTTAAAAGTATTTACCTGAGCAAAGTATAAATCACAACAAGCAAACGCAAGTAGCTTTTACTGGTACTCCTAATCTGGAACGAAGGTTTATAATAACCTATTAGAATCCTAACGGGTCTTTAGTTAAGCTTAAGCTTAGACCGGTTAGTTTCAAAGACACGGTTCGTACGCACGATTAAGCGAAGACCGGATAGAATGTGATTTAGACCCGACAAGTTCAGAGACTTGTTTAATATGGGTATTTTATACACATTCTGGATTTTGAGATAAAACCGATAAGGTTTGACCCGTTTCGGCTAATTTATGTAAACTTGTTACATAAACCGAACCGAACGCGTAAACAGCGTAACGGGTAATAATGAGAGCCATTTACAGGTTTCCTAAGTTAATATGCTCCATATATGTTGTGACATCAGTAAGATATCATTTATTATGCCCGAAATGAATTTAAACACAAACTATGCCCCGTAGGGGTAGTTTGGTCATTTATAAGGTGATAAAAGAGTTTAAGTAGTATCCTGAGTTACAGGTCTGATGTAATCAGCAAAGATAATCAATTTGATAAGTTTTATCAGTAGGGTATTGTATATATGTGAAATTTATCAATTATAACCAAACTATGCACCGTAGGGGCATTTTGGTAATTTCACATAGGCCGAAAAGCTCAAAACTGAAGTCTGAGTTAAATAACTTTTGCGTACTGTTAAAATATTATAATTTGCCTCAAATATCAGTAGGTATCACCCTTGGTATGTTTAAAACGGTTTTAGTACATACTATGCGTTAAAAACGCTTAATTAGGCGATTAGAAGCCGTTTCCGGGTTCTATATAGAAATCTGATATTTTTATTATTCCAGAAGGCTTAAAATAATTTATTTATCATATATGATCAGTAGCAAAAGGTTTGGAGTCAATTAGATATGTAAAACTCATTTTATGGCCCGTAAGGGCAAAACCGACAATTACCGGATTAAGCCTACGACTATTAGTTATGCTCAGCCTAAAATTAATTAAAAATCTTCAAAAATCCCAAAATAATATATTACATCAGTGGGTAATAAGTTTGATATCAAAAAGTAGGCTTAACTAGGCTATACGCTAATTACGCCGTTTTATTAACATAAAGCTTCTTAATTACGCTAATGAGCATAACTCTCAATTTATACCTCAAACTGATGTCAAACTTTGTATACAAGTTTATATATCAGTAACTAAGGTTTCTATACTTTTACATTTTCACAAATCACGTTTTAAGGTGAAAAGGGCATAATGGTCAACATATGAGCAATTAACGGAAACATGCATATTAATTGGATAACTAATGATCCGAGTTGTATAATCACAGAGGGTTATACTAGCATGTAACCTGGTCCAAATGAAGCTCTTAGGTATTTCTAAATCATACCAAAACGGGTCAGAACTGAAGTCAAAGCAAAAGCAAAAGTCAAAGCTTTGCAACTTTCGGTTCTAAACCGGGTCTAAACAGTAAATTGTCTGGTTGAACATCTTTAGACATGTTCTTACACTAATTACCAAGTTATATTAATGATCAAACAGGTTGTATGTGTTCTACATTGCTAATTATGCATAAATTAGAAACTAAGTATCCTGTTGACTTTTTATTAACAAGTTTGACCCGACATTTAACCTAGTTAGAGTGGGAAGCAAGGGGAACCCTTTTAAGGGTTTATTACCCACATAATTACCAACTTATAACTACTTTCAATTCGACTAATCACTGGACCATTAGTGATTAATCTTAAAGTCAACCGTTAATTACGACGGTTTGACTTTTAAGCTTAAACTAGGTAAAAACTTAACTAAGGAAGGTTAAGCAAACTTACCAAGGTCCTAAGCTTGATTAGTGATCACTTGGGCCTGCTTTGGAGCTCCAGAAATGATCAGATTGCTGAAGGAAGGTGTGAGGAAGTGTTTGCAACTTTGGTCCTTTATATAGTGCTCAAGAACACTTAGATCTTTGACACACAACACTACCATTGGTCCCTGATTGTTAACACATGTCCCTAAGGTTCTAGGAGGCACTTAGGGGTCGCGCATGATGAGAAAATATCTGTTATAAGTCGATTAAACGCTCAAACAGGCTGCTGTCCACGAATTCTGTATCTGTGTGTCTGACGCGGCCCGCGTAAGGGTGTTAATGGACCTTACGCGGCCCGCCTTAGCCCTTCTGATCAGATTTTTCATTTTCAAGTTTCCGCATATTCGTCCCTTGGCTCTTCGAAAGGTCAACTAGTTTATTTCTTGCAATTTGACCCCTTATTATTTATCTATAAGGGCCTTAAGACTTGTACCCACTTTGCTAAGTCCTTGGACATTTCATGTTGACCCGAAAAGTCATAATTTTCAACGTTAACGCTTTAACCCCTCGCATACGAATTTGATCATAACTTTCTCATACGATAACGAAACTTTATGAAATTTATATCGTGCATCCTAGTGAGCATAATTAACCGTTACAAAGCTTCGGGTTTGTCAAAAGGTCACTCAGAGGTATAACTTAAACATGTTGACACATTTAACCCCTGTAGTTTGTAATCTCTCACTTTTAGCTTCGCATGATCCATGATTTATTCGTTTGATGCTATAAACATCATGTAGGGTTAATGTACAATATATTTATTCACTGTTAACATTTGGAACCCTTATAATCACATACTTTCCATGTTTGTCAACTTTAGTCCTTCTATAACATTCTTTCACACGTTCAAACATATGACACGTGTCGACTTATTATAGAACGTGAATTTTCGAGGTGTTACACAGAACCCTAACTATTTTTTCTTCCATTTTCCTTTAAACTCTATACTTCTGTATTCTGATCATGTTTTCGAGTGGTGGTGTACTGGTTGTTTTGTGGTGGTCTAATGGTGGTGTATCGAGTTTGAAACAGAGCTATAACCATTTGGGTATGAACAGAGCTATCGAGTTTGTGGATTTGTTGATTTTGCCACGAAATGAGTGAGTTAATGTTACTGTACATGAGTGAGTTAATAAAGAAACAAAACTGAAAAATTTGTTGCCAGAAATGAAGAACCTGCCGGAGAAGATGACTGGAAATATGGGAGTGTGGAAAAAATGAAGCCTTGAAACTTTGTAAAGTGGGTCTCACCTTTAATTGTTTTGATTTATTTTTAAAAACAAAATAACTAAGGTGAAATACCAATAATACCCTTGCCTTAAATAAACCTAACTGAGTAATTTAACTCAGTTTGATGTAAAGGATTTAAAGTGATATAAAACATGTGTTTTTGGGATAAAAAATGAAATTAAAACTTTTAAAGAGCACGTTTAAAAATTCAGATAATACATAAAGGATAAAAAGTGAAATTTACTCGTTGAACTATTTAGACATAATAAATGATCTAATTAAGTAACTAGACAATATGAACCGGACCGTATTCTTTGTTTCTTTTACTACTTTTGAATCATTATTAAGTTAAGAATCAAATAGTTCAAATAAAGAGATAACTCTTGTGATGAACACGGTTTCCAAGCTATACGTTGTAAAACTTACCAGTCGGAATTGGAATTTAACTAATAATCTAGTGTATGTATTTCATGTATTGTGAGACTCTACTCTGGGCTAAAGCACCATGCCACCTAAGCCCTTGCCAGTGCTAAACACAGCCATGTGGGCGTTAAACACAGGCGCCAAACGGGTATGCGCTACCCCCTTAACGAGCATGAGAGGGTAGCAAGATCGAGTCCACCCCCAATCAACCGGCCAATCACATTTTTTTTTGTCTTTGTTTACTTAATTTTTTGTTAAACTACAACGTGATACTTAAAAAGGTGGGTTAGTTAAAGCATACTGCCTACGTGGTAGAATGTTATGTACTTTTTAGTTAAACCAAAACATATAGTCTCGTCAATGATTGGGAAACAAAATATATACTATAACTTTTCAATATAAAGAGTTGTAGATATGTGTTACATATATTCATGCACCATCAATAAGTTTAAAACAAGAAAATTTACATAACAAACATTATTAAGATTTATACATACAAATGACAAGAAAATGAATGATATATTACAAATGAATGAGCTGATAATTTATACACCATCAAAACTGATTGACACACTATAAGGTACCATACCATTTAAATTGGAAATAGTACAAACTTCTATACAATATAGTTTGTAGCGTATCAAGTAGTTTTAGTGGTGTGTAAATCATCATTTGTGTCAAAGAATAACTAACAATAACATGTACATAGGGTATATATATAACAACAATCAAGCCATCATTTCCCGGAATTCTTCAAAACTGAGGACTCCATCACCGTTGACATCAAACTTAGCAATCATCTTCTTACAATCATCAACCGTTCTCGACTCTCCCAATTTGCTAAGCATCCTTCTCAAGCTTTTCGGGGTTATGCACCCGCTCCCTTCGGTTTCTTCATACATTTTATAAGCCATCTTCAAATCATGAATCGTTTCCTCCTCGTTTGCGCTTTCAACGACTTTAACCAAATCCTCCATACTCAACAACCCGTCACCATCCGAATCCATCAACTCCGCTGCCATCTCTGCCTCCTGCAATGACAAATCTCCGCCGATCTTTCCAATGCAAATTTGGAGCTCCGGCGGAGATATTTTCCCGTCCCCATTTTTGTCAATGTGTCCAAATACGCGTTTAAATTGTTGAATTTTATCCATCAAAGTATGTAGTAGTGAGACTTTATATAGAAGAGTTATATGAAGTGAAATTGTATCAACTAATGAAATACAAAGGTATATATATAGGATTGTGTATGCCACACGCGTTTTGCACACGGGTCGTCCTTTGACCCGAAATAAAGAACTATTAAGGAAACATCTTCGAAGTAAACAAGTTAATGATAATATTCGTACTATTCGTGGTCATCTATAAACCGTATTTTAAAGGAGACCGACATCAAAATTGAAGTACAACTCTTATATATTTTATTTTTTAAATAACAACATGGTTATATCCTTCTGAATTTTCAACATTTTTGTATATCCATTTCATGGTATTTTATGTTTTTATCCAAAATTAAAAATTATTACTTGTGGCATTAAAACCATGACCATCGACCAAGTAATTGTAAAAATCATTTAAAAAACAGACGAAAAAGACGTATTTTATATACTATAAAACTTAAGTCATCAACTTGTCTCGTCAAGTACTTGGTAGAGACACATGTCTTTTAGATGGGTGGTCCTGAGTTCAAACCTGACATGGGAGTCATTTAGATTTATCGATGTAAAGTAGAGTATGAGTAAAATTTGCTGTTAAAAAAATATTGCATGTTGTATACTTTATATACTTGACAAAAAAAAAAAAAAAAAAAAAAAATACAAAAGTAGGTTTCATAAATATTGGACAATTATCCAAACTACCAATATTGTCCAGTCCAGGTGAGCAATCAATACGACAATACCTATGGTAAGCACAGATCGAGACACGTTTTTGTATATAACGCCACATGAATCTTCCTCTTAAGCCACCTGTAGTCCCAGCTTATTTGGCGTCATCATCCCCCATAGCGCCCTATGGCGCCCCAGAACACCGTCCCGCCCGGCGTTATAGGGGGTGGGGGGTTATAGAGTAGAGATGAGCAAATGGTACCTGGTACCAGTACCGAACCGGTACCGAATTTACCAAACCGGGTACATTTTCGGTACTATATGGAGCATGGCGTGATATTCATAGCGCCATGAACTTTCATTTCCCTCTCTCACACATATATATACATACATATATATCTATAATTTCTCTCACACACATATATATACAGACATGTTATATAACTTCATTTCCACTACACACTCAACTTATATAACCTCCCTTTTTTACGCATTTCACCATTTGTCACATAAACCCTTCTTTTATAAGATCTTACCACTACACATGCTCTTAGTTTCTACTAGACACATTCTTTACTTTGTTTTTACAAATAACTAGCAATAAGACCCGCCCGCGTTACGGCACGGGTACATCACAAACATCGAATGAGTTAGTCAAAACGTTATGTGATGCATTAACCATATGAAAACACACGTCTCGATGCGTCTGATTGAGCTCAATGTAACATATATAAGCATTGTGATTGGATCAAAACATAAAGTAAATCAAATTTCTACCGTACGATCATAACATATTAATGCCACATCACTGCTAGTGACCACCAACATTAGAAGAGCTCGTACAAATAAAATAAATAAAAAAGTAAAAAATAAAACTGAATGAAAAGTAGACGTAAAATCGTTGAATCACGCATGCTCGTTGCGGCGTGTTAATGCGAAGAAATTAGGCATAAACATAAAACATAGAAAAAAAATTAAGTCGATTTAGGACCCGCGCGTTATGACGAACTTGTCAAACCAAGAAAAAGGGACGTGTTATGACTTATGACTGACCTGTTAAACGGGAAAAAAACATATGAAAAACATTGAACCCTACATGCACGTTGCGACGTGTTAACTCACAAAATTTAGAACGAAACATAAAACGAAAAATATGCGAAAAATGAAAAATATGGAGGTACAAAGTTGAAAATAAAAAAATATTAGGGTTAAATTGTAAATAATGAAAAACTTTGGATTAAAAGTAAAAAGTCAAGGGGTTAAAATGCAAAAGATAAAATCCTTTTGATTAAAAGTGTAACATGCAATTTTTTTTTTTTTAAACCCCCAAAACACATGTTAGAGCTACATAAAGCAATAACATGTGATGTTAATTTATAGATTGGAAATATCAGAAGAAAAGTGGTAACTGCATTGTAGTTTGAAATTCGTAGAGAAAGATTAGTTTTTTTATTCAAAAGAAGACTGATATGATAATTATTTAATTTGTTGAGAACAAAAGTAATAAGTTTCAGCAACACTTATTATGGTTTAGGTATATGTAACGATTGTAATAATAAGATATTGTTTATCTAAAAGTTATCCTACTTACATTATACGTTAAATGAACTAGGGTACGCAATGCATTATTCTTCTAGTTTGAGACTCTTTCTTGTCATTCTTCTAGATTTTTGTTTATACTTTTACGGTTCAAAAGCAACAATAAAATAATATGAGACGATACATATAAAAAACTAATGGCGTATCTATTAGTTCGTTCACTTAAAGAATATATACATCCTTCACGGTGATCGAGCCATTCAAAGGCGGATTGGCCGATTGATCAAAATGAGTTTGGTCAGAGGCGACTCTTAGCTTCGGCTAGACGGATCCTCAACCCCCTCTCCTTCTCGTTGTATTTTCGCTTCTAGTGTAAATTTTACTGAAAATTTTTGGAAAAAAAAATATATAGTGTAAAATATTGGATTTTGAGCAACCCACCCTTATTTTATCACAAATTAAGTTCAAATCCGCCAATGGTCAGAATACGCTCCGACCAAAATGGATTCAAGTTGAAATGTGTCGTTTTAGAAGTAAATATAGCAAAATAATACAATTTACCCACTATATTCTATTTCAAGACAGAGAGTGATGACAGGTGAAGGTTACACCGGTGGTGGAACCAAGACAACTAGGAAGAGGTTGTGTCAAGGTGGCCACGGTGAGTGATCATGGTGAAGACGGCAATTATGGTGATGGAGACGTAGACGATAGCTGTGGCGAGGATATAGGGTGGTTTTATCGTCGGTGGCGTGGTGTTGCAGCCACGATGATGTTGTCAGCAACGACAGTGGTTGTGTCAGCAACAATGAGCAGGTGGTGGAAACAAATAATGACCAAGGATAATGGTAATTTATCTAGAGCAATTTTAAGCTAATAAGTTCTATAATAATGGATTAATTGACATATTGTCTAATTTAAGTAGAGCAAATTGACATGTCATACAAATTTCAATTGTATCACATGTTTTTTTACCCAAATTAAAGCATTCTTTAAATAACAGGTAATGATTACCATCTATAAAAATTTGATATGCTGGTGTAAAATATTCCTTTTTAGGGTATGCTTGGTTTTAATAGCTTTTAGGAGCTTCTTATTTTAAGTTTAAAAAAAAAAATCATACTCAATAAAAAATCTTGTTTGGTTTAATGAGCTTGAAGCTTTTAGGTTAGCAGTTTGAAGCTTTTGGTTGAACGCTCTTACTAGTAGCGTTTAAAAGGAACTACAAGTTTTTAGGGAAAAAATGATTATTTTAACATCTAAAGATAATTAACTTTTTAATGCACAAACTTTTTTAAATTTTTAGTTGTGTCAATTTTGATCATTTTATATTAAAAGCTCCAGTTACTCTGCCAAACACCAAATATATCTAAAAAGCTACAGCTACTAGCTACCAGCTACCAGCCACTAGCTACCAGCTTCCAGCCACCAACTACTTTTGCCAAACATACCTTAAGCTAAAGCGGAAATGAATATATAATACTGTTTTTTAATCTCATATCAATCGTATTTGCATACATGATTTTTTTAATCACCGTCAAGCACATAACTTGTGGGATATCTATGATTTGCTCTTCTTTGATTTGTTAAACGGCAAGTTAAATAATTTTACGAGTTCAAATCATTTCTTCATTGATTTTAAATAATTTACATGACAAATTGAAGTTAATTAAACATATTATGTCCCTAAACACCCTCAAACGGTATATATTTGCATATTGTCCCTTGTTATATGAACACCCCAAACGGTATATATTGTATGCTGTCCATTTTTATATGAACACCCCCAAACGGTATATATTGTAGCAACTTAGTGTAGGCAACCGTAAAACGTTGGCCCATAAATTCTTATATGGCCAAAACAAGTTTATTAAAATATATTAATGTTAAGGCATGTTTTACAAATCAACCCTTTATTTGATTTTTCTTTTTGAATATAACTAGTATTAAGCTTCACCGTGTTGCGGTGGGGATGTAAAATTGTTTCAAATAGTATCAATGTCACACCACCGCCAGCAACCAGCACGTATTAATGTGAAGAAATTAGATCGTAGCGTAAAACATATAAAATAATAACTAAGTCGACTTAGTACCCGCTCGTTGCGATGAACCTGTTATGTTAAACGGGAAAAAACGACGTAAAAACGTTGAGCCATACACGTACGTTGCGTCGTGTTAACTCGCAAATTTAGAACGAAGTGTTACGAAACATAATAACTGTCACACCCCAACCGATGACGGAAACATCGGAGTGAGACGAAATAGATTGAAGGAGACTTCATAACACTATTCGTGACAAGTATTTAAATAATAAATTTTCATTTCATTTCTAAAGAGTCATTAACAAGGATTTGAAACAAATACAACATGAATAACGAAATACAATACAATAAGAATACAAATTTAAAGCGTGTACCTAAGCATCCTAGTAGATTCTATGCATCACCAACATCATCGTTAAACCTGCAACATGTTTTAAAAGTGTAGTTCAATACAAAAAGTATTGGCGACCATACAAGTTTGGTGCGTAGTATATAAGTATAAAAATAATAAGGAACAATCCACATGACAAACCTAGTTATCAAGATTAACGTATTAAACTGGCATACGATTTACAAGTCAACCCACTATTTACGCAAGTGTGAATGAATAAACCTAACATGACCTCTCGTTCACGGGCGGTACGTTACTCCTATAGTGCTATACATGTTAAGTGGAGGCTTGTACGAAGTTAATGACAAGTT